>JAGDQP010056771.1:2232-12871 GCA_022664845.1 Lepisma saccharinum | reverse complement strand
CAGCATCTTTTCTCGCTATCACTACTCGGCATCTTACCATGGATTGGCGCTGTGATTAAGCGAATGCATTTTCTTCTATTTACTTTTGACTTCTAGAGTGACCAGTTAAAATTTAATTTCTGTTAATTATTATTATTATACCGCAGCACTATTTAAGTTTCTTAATCATTTATGAATGTATTTATCCATTTAACAAATTCCAAATTATGCAGATGCAATTTAACGCTGAATACTTTACAATAACAATGAGGAGAGGAAGGATTTGAGAAGGCATTGGCTAACGCCTGTACTGAAGATAGCATTCTGTCATATGAATGGTAGGGTAGTACAGTAAAATCCTGGAAAACTCCATTAAGGATCTCCGAACACGGGAATCTAGGGAGAGAGAGCAAGAACAATTTGTTCCTGTATATCGACCTCCTTGCTTGTACGTACCACAGTTCTGCTTGTACTTAGCAGATGTGGAGACAAAATGTTTATTGCAAAGTCTCCGAAAGGATAATTGAAGAACCTGATCTGACTTGTTCACAATGATTTTAGCGGGCGACCGATAAGGTCAACATAAATCAGTTGAGCACAATACTTCCCCCGCACTCTTGTAACCGTAGTACAAGTGTTTTTATAACTTTCGTTAAGATTTGCAAGGACTAGTACGGTCAAAGATAATTCCGCTTTCACCCCGGAATTTCAAAGAAACCAACAGTAGAGGTATCTTTTTCATCTATATCGTCAAAAATCCACCCAAGCATCTGTTTCAATAACACGATGCGATTCTGACACAATGATCAGGACGTTGATTTTGGAGAAAACTTCAAATAATTAAGAATGACAATTTTATATATGGGTACAAATACTTTTTTTTCGAAAAGTACTTTACTATTTCTGCTGCTGTTAAGTATATATATACATAAATCCTCCTGCCTAGCCTAGTCGGCAGCGCGCCCGACTTCAGTGCGAGCGCCCGGGTTCGATTCCCGCTGCGGGCACAAATACTTTGGTGCTGACCCAGCATCGTGATGCAATTGGGGAGCTGCTGTGAACAAAAGACAGTAGCGATCACAGTTGAGAGCTTAGGCTCTCCATTCCCGACCCATCTGGTCAGCGTGGGAGCAGAAGACCAACTCCTTCCTCCGGGGAAAGGCCTCATCCAGTAGTGGATTGAATGTAGCTGTGATTTATTTATAAACATCTTAACTGAGGGTAGTTTTCGTGTCAGGGGATGATGAAAGGAGAAAGTACATAGAAACTTTCCGGAATTTCTGACATGAGAGTCTCTGCATTAGACATATTTCTAAAGAAATCTGACTAACATGTAAAATAATCGCCCCCCTAAATTCCCCCTCCGCCATAAATTTCTATTCGAGTCAAGTCGAGTTTTAGCTCGACTCGTGTCCATCTCCAGGCTTCAGAATGCATTCGACAACTTATTGATCGTTGTGGGAACTTTATAAAATGAAATTCAAAATAAACCAACGTAGCAGGACTTGGTACAGATCAAAGATACGATCGCCAAGCTACAGGCTAAATTAGAAGGCTTCCGCGATGAAATCAACAAACTCCGTAATGAGATTAAGAATTTCCCTGTTTACACCGACCATACAAGGCACCCTTGAATCAACTTTAGTACCTCAGGTTGTAGAGTATGTGAAAGATTAACTGGAAAACCTTCAGGATGACATTCTAATGCTTCCCACTAACGAGAATATTACTGGTATTCGACACGTTCTAATCTCCGTTGAGGAACAGCTCAAGCAGACTATAGAGCAGCATACTAAATGCATTTCTGTTCATAATGTCAATTGTTAGCAGTTTGAAAGATGCTTTGCAGAAATTGCTGAACAGCGCTACCGCTCACGAATCCCTTCTTGCTGAGAATCTGAAAACGCTTGGAGATCTGTGGTCTGACGATGCCTCTGTGTCCAATACTCAATTCAATATAATTTATTTGTAAATTATTTCATTTCGTTTACGGTTTCCAGACAGATCTAAGAATATTTCTAGCTTCAGCCGTTTTTCGATTCCAGTTTTGCTAATATCACAATTGGCACATCTAGTTTTATGATAAAATTTTAACAGTTTTAAGTACTTACAATTTTGTAATTTTAACAATTATGCACTACCGTTTTCTTAAGAGAAAAATCTAAAAAATCTAAAAATTAACAATTACATTACAAAACACTAAAGTTTTCTAAATACATTTAAAATTATTTTCTAAAAAAGAAAACAAAATTAACAATTGGATACAAAACTCGAAAATTTTCTAAATTCACTTATCACATTTTACATAAGTCTTAAAATTTCAATTACAGTACGAAACATGAAGCACACAAGACAGTAAATGGTTTTATATGTGAATGTTTGATCAATGTATTTTGATACGAGATTTTTAAAATATTACATGTGAGAAGTTTCTAAACCAATATTGGTCTAACGATGTATTATGTGAGTGAACATGTAAAGCTAAATTGCTGCTGACGGTAAATATTAATGAAAGTTATTTTTTTCATTTCAGATTTCAATTTGGTTCTTGAGAAAAGACTAGTGTACTGAGAGTCTTCTACATTTCGCTCCTTGAGAAAGGCCAAGTCGTCTACCATTTTGCTGTAAAATGACATTTGAATTAAGGTAAATAGATTTTTCATAAGGGAATGTTCTGTCATGGTCGATTGTTTTATAATTGCTCGCTGGTCTTATATGAGAATGTTAGGCTAACATAGTTTCATATGAGATTATTAAAATAACATTACATGAGTAAAGTTTATAAAGCAATGTTGGTCTAATTATGTATTATGTGGTATTGTTTAAATGTATGTTCGTTCAAGGTTGTATTATATACTACCCTTTGTGTTAAGCGAATGTTCTTTCACATAGGATTTTTTTATCAATTAATGTTGTCTCATCTTAAATTTTATAAGGGAATGATAGATCAATGTCGGTTTTTTATACTTGAATTTTCTCATCTAATATTGTAGTTGTATAAAAAATAATGATTTTAAAGTAAATAGTAAAGAGTTTTCATCTATTATTATTTATCTGAAGTTGAATTTGAATTGAACATTATGTTTTATATTAAGATTTCATCTGAATATCTTTTATTGTAATATCATTGTTAAATCTAATTTTAGTAAGCATTCATTTTAACTGAACTGTATGTTTTCATTTATCTGTAATGTCTTTGGTAAAGGAATAGTAATACTAATTTATTGTTTTTATAATTTCAGTAATATGAGTGCATTGTTGAATGCAGTTGATGCTCTTTTGACACGTGAAGCTGAAGCGGGGTATGGAGAGAAGGAGAGAATGCTTGAAACCTGGAGACAGGTATGAAATTACTCAGTGAACGGCTGTTATCCTAGCATATCCAATCTTTTTGACTTCATCGAGAATTTTTGTGAGCTATCTAGGGAGGATGAAAGCATGTGTTGAGCCATTTTGGCTGCGTGTGAGAGCAAGGAAGATATTATTAATCTAGGTATGTTTTTTTTCAGTAAAGATGGAATTGTAGCATTAGGCTGGCAGCATTATTCCATCTTAGTAGATTCAGTGGATGAGGAAGGAGGGAGAGTAGTTGACCCTGTAGTAGCTATGCTCTTACTGTTAGTACCTCATGTGGAGAGTAGTGATTCAGAGATTTATGTTCGTCTGAACGAAGATGAATCTCTGACCATCATTCCTTGTAGAAGGTCTCTTCCTCCTTCCCCATTCAGTGTAGTTTCTAATATAGATAATGCTACGAGCCAATCTAATGTAATTGTGACTTGTTTTAGTGCTTGCACTACAACCACCACTTGTGTTCTTCCAAATTCTACCGTTTATTGTACCACGATTGGAATCTGTTCCCCTACCATATCCTCTTCCTCAGCTCTCATGCTACCACCACCACCACCAGCAGTACCTACTCCTATCTACACTACGTCTACAGATGAACCTCTTTTCTCTACCTATCCTCTTCCCACCAATTCTCTTACTCATATGCCAAGTACTTCATTTGCTTCTGATATTCCTAGTACCAGCCATGCTGACTTTCACAGCGTTGATACTGAAAGCTTGAATGGGGAAAACATAAAGGCTGTGAGAGTGTATAGGGATTCTGAACCGCATAATGTATTTTAAATATCGCAGAGAGGCGATGAAGTGTGTACCGAAATTTTTGATTTTTTTGAAGGGGAGGGAGATATTTTTAAGCATATTGCGGAATTAGAAATGGAAGATGCGAGTCAAAGGATGAATGAGAATGCCTATCCACGGCTGCATGGAACAGGAGAAAATATGTTTGAAGTGATATCCCGCCGAAATCGAGAATACACTAGATTCCCTTTACGTGGAGTAGACGTTACCAAAGGTGTTCGAGAGCCGGGTAGAATTTTAAACCTCGAACAATATGTTGAGATCCTGTTCACTTTCTCGCTTGAACAGATATTGTCACATGTGGACCAAGACGGTTACATTGGGTTCTCCATAGACAGTTCAAATGACACCCTCGGGCGCCCCGTTTATATTCCTTGGAGAAAACGTCCGTATATGACAGTTGATCATTTTCTTTCACTTTAGAAAATATTTTGAATTCAAACGAGGTCTTTCTCCTTGGTGAAAGAATTACGTTCAAGTGTCATATTACGGACCCGATACGTGGACAGGGTCAAAAGAATGATAAGAAAAAGTACCTCCCCATGGAGGAGTACTTGCAAAAATATATCATTCCCGTTCCAAGCTTCCCCGGCGATGGGGAGTATGATTGCCTCGCGCGCGCTCTTTGTCTGGCTCGATGTAGAACACGTGAGACAAGAGCTAAGACACATTACATGCGTAACATTCTAAAGTTTTGGATTAAGAAAGGTAAAGATGTATGTAAAGCTGCAGGTGTTGATTTGAAAGGGAAATATGGAGGGGGTATTGAGGAATTCGACAAGTTCCAGGCTCATTTTTGTGATAATTACCAAATTGTTGTTTATGTACGAACTCTACTGACAAGGTATTTTACTATATGGTGTCGGGGGCTGAGTGCAATTTCTAGTGAGAAGCTATTTCTCTTTTATGAAAACCAGCACTATGTAGTCATTTCCTGTATAAAATCCTTTCTGGATAAAAAAGGATATTGTCCTGATTGCCCTACTCAATAATATAATCGTTATGAGCACAGGTGTGAGTATCAATGTGAAATGTGTGAGGAGAGACATATCATTAGGGATGATGATGAAGAGAATAATATTAAATGCGATAGTTGTTTTAGAACAATTCCTACTCTTTCGCACCCATAGCATGAAAGAAAATCTTAGGCCCCTACGTTACTACATGAAACTTTGCCCAAAGTATGGAGTTAAAATAGATTCTCGTCCTCGAAAAAATAATCACGTTTGTGGGGAACGTTTTTGTAATATATATCTGACGTATGTTGAACCGAAGCACTTCTGTTTCGTTAAGAAGTTACAGAAGAAGCCTATTAAAAACTTCTTGCATGTTGTTTTCGATGTAGAAACTCAAGTACTAGGAAAGAATGAAAAGGGAGAAAGTGAGCATCGTGCAAACTTAATTTGTGCTTCTCATCGCTTTCATGAATGTAAGGACAAGGAAGTGGAGTATAAATGTTTTGTATGTTGTAATGCAGAAGGTAATCGAGACTTTGTGTTTTATTACATGCAACCATTTATCATCCACGTCCTTAATCAAGGTCCAAAGTTTGAGAGAATGGTGGGAATTGCACATAATATTCCCGTTTTGATACTTTACTAGTAGCAAGGGATCTCAGCGAAAAACAAAACTTCCCCTAATATTATTGCACAATGTCAGAAAATTATTCTATTATCGGTCGGGAATATTTCCTTTAAGGACATCTTTTTGTCTTTAGGGAAAGAGTTATTAAAATTACCGAAAACCATGGGATTACAAGAAGGACTCAAGAAGGCCGAGTTTCCGTTCTTATTTAATACCAAACGTAACGAGAATCATGTAGGATCATGGCCTCACATCGATTTCTATGACCTGGATTCCAAATCTGAGGAAGAAGGGAAGGCTCTTCGAGAGTGGTATGATACCGTCAAAGATAAGACGTTCATCATGCAGAAAGAAATGCTTGATTATTGTAAGAACGATGTATACCTTCTCACAGAAGCTGTGATTAAGTTTTCGAATATGATCGAAGAGAGAACCGGTGGTATTCAATGTTTTCTCGAGACCTGTACCATAGCTGCCTGTGCAATGCGATGTTTCAGATCTTTATACCTACCAGAGAATATCATCCACGTCATTCCTCCAATGGGGTTCCAATGCGGTAATCATTTTAGTAAAAAGTCTTTACAATGGATATAGTATTTGGAATATCTTGACTCGAATGTTAGTATTCACACCATTGCTAATGGGGGCGAAGTACCATTTGGTAAATATAAATTGGATGGTTATGACGAGAAAAATAGTACAACCTATGAGTACTATGGATGCTATTGGTATGGTCATACCAGTATTCAATAACTTCGTCATTATCCTTTGGATGACGAACAACATGTGACGTTGCAAAACAGGTATGAGGGAACAAAGATTCGAAAGCAATATTTAGAAAAATGTGGTTTAAAAGTTATTGAAATCTGGGACTGTGAGTGGAATGAGCAAGTACGGAATTCCCCTCACATTCAGGGTTTCATTAAAACATAATGTAAGGAAATTGAAGGTTTTATTATTCTTAAGGAAAGTTTCAAGTAAGGGAGAACTGAATGTTTTCGCGCATTGGATGAATGCAAAGATGATGAGTACATCCGCTAAGTAGATGTCACTTCTCTCTATCCATAGGTAACGTTGAGGAAGGCTCTTCCTACTGGGAAGCCTGTTATTCACAGATCAAAAGATATCCCGAAATCAGAGGATATCCATGGTGTTGTATTCTGTAAGATGTCAGCTCTACAGAATTTAGACATTCCGATCCTTCCATACAATCAAACAAACGTTTAGTGTTTGGACTTTGTAGGCTTTGTATGGAAGCAATGGAGAAAGAGGAATGTTATCATGATGAGGAACAACGGAGCTTCAACGGGACATTTTGCACTCCCGAATTACATATAGCTCTTAAAAATGGCTATAAAATCCTTAAAACCTCTTAAATTTGGGAGTTTAAAATAACTAGGGGAGTTTTCAAGGACTATGTAAATACTTTCCTGAAAATAAAGCAAGAAGCTAGTGGCTTTCCCTCTGAATGTAAGACTGAGGGGGAAAAGAAGCCTTACGTTCGAGATTATGCTGAACAAGAAAGAATAACGCTAGATTATTATAAAATCAGTTTATAATGCTGGCCTGAGGTATATCGCAAACTGTTTTTAAATTCTCTCTTTGGGAAGTGGGGCAGAGATCAGATTTACCTCAGACCAGGGTTGTATCTGATGCTCACTTATTTTTAGAAATCATGAGAGCGCGGCATTTACAAGATCAATCTGTTGTTCCTATTGGGCAAAGCAAACTCGTAGTAACATATAAAGACTCAAAATGTAAATAGACCTTATCCCTTCTCTAACCCCATTTTAACTGTTTTTATATCATCCTGGGCCAGACTTCGACTATATAAATTAATGGAGGCTGTAGCTATTGAATTTCTGCTCTATGATGACACTGACTCTATCATATATGTGCAAAAAAGAAATCAACCACTCAGGTTACCTACTGGGGAAAATTTTGGCCAATTAACTAATGAGACTCAACTGGGGTGGGAGATTCGGAAATTCGTATGATTGGGACCGAAAAATTATAGTTTTAAGGAAAAGGAATTGAGGGAAGATGATGAAGGGTTTAGGCATACCCTCAAGATTAGGGGTATTACTTTAAATGAACGGGCGCGATAAGTGATTGATTTTGACCATTTTTATAATTTAGTGAATTAGAAATATGAAAAGAAAATTGTGACTAAAACAAATACGATCAGAAGGTTCCCTGGGTATAAAATTGTAAGCAGACCTGATCATAGGACACATCAAATTGTAAATAATATAAGAAAACTAAAAGATACAAATGGCAGAGATCACTTTAACACACTACCATATGGCTTTAAACGACGAAAAACGTAATGGTTGACTCTTTTTATGTAAGTGTTTGTGTATTTGTGTGTGTGTGTGTTAACCTCAGGATGATATAATATGAGATGTTTTTAAGTAATTGTTTCATTTCGTATTAAGATGTTGCCCTTTCAACACCCTTGTACTATGATGATCAGCGGACCATCCCTTTCAGGGAAAACTACTTTTGTTAGAAAATTGCTACAATATAGGGATAAAATGTTCAGTACCCAATTCAAAGAGATTGTTTCGTGTTATGGTACGATAGTACCAAATCTTCCAATATCCCTTGCTAATATTAGATTTGTTAGAGGAATACCAGATATGAATAATTTTAAAATTCAGTACAACTCATTAATTATTTTAGATGATTTAATGAATGAAACAAATGGATACGTTAGTAATTTGTTTACGAAATATGCTCATCATAAAAACTGATCAGTTATCTTTATAGTTCAAAACTTATTTCCTAAAGGTAAACATTGTCGAGACATTTCTTTAAATAGTCAATATATGGAAATTTTCAAAATTTCACGAGATAAATTACAAATTCAGTATTTAGCACGTCGAATTATGCCTCATCATAGTAAGGGTGTTGTAGAGGTTTTTGAAAAAGCTACTGCGACACCGCATTCATATTTACTTTTGATTTAACGCAAAAAATCCATGATACTTTGCGAATTAGAACAAATATTTTTCCAGGCGAAAATATGTATGTGTACACACATGAAAAGCATGCGAATACCTCAATTTATCTTTAGTTGTTATTACGATAAACTTAAAGCATCATTACATTGAGCTCCGTGCTCTTTGCAAGTGTAAGGGGAAAAAAGCGTAATATATTACTTCAACATGCATCCGGTAACTAAATACAAAGTGTTGCTCAACTTGGTTAAAACCTTTTAAAGGGTAACATAAAACTCTCTCATCATCAGAAACAAAGACTACGTCGAAATAAAAAGACATTACGTGTTCTCTGTCTTAAGCGTTCAAGTTTAAAAAGAAAACGTAAACTATTAATGCAAAAGCGTGGAGCATTATTACCTTTATTTGCAGGACCTATTTTAAAGTGCTGTGGCTGGACGTTTACATAGAGGTTAACATGTTTCACTCACAGTTTCAAAAAATTATACCCATACCTGAAAATGCTTCTAGTCAACTTGTTTCTTCAATGAAATCTAGCGTTTCTCAACAAGAACGTTTAGATCAAGAAATGTATGATATTTTAAATCGTACTGATCTTTCAATAGAACAAAAATGGAAATTATATCAACAAGCACTACACAGATTCTTATATCATACTCCCTCAGCGCAAAAGCCTATCGTAATACCCCTTCTTGATCAGGAAGGAACTAGTACTAAGTCGCTACGTTTATTTTCATTAATTTTAGAATCAATGCGAAAAACGTTAGTGAGAAAAACATCAACATTATTAAATCTATTGCTCACTTCAAATCGTATCAGTTGGGATCATAGTGGTGCTGTAAGCATTGATAATAACATACTCCCAGGATCATATATTATTGATCTCATACATGACGTTATTCGAAAACGTACATCAAAAGATCCTGTAGGGCTTGATGTGATTAATATCTCTCGGAAGTATTTCTAAATTACAACGAAAGACACGTTTACAAAGAAATAAAGTTAAAAACTTTTTAACTTAACAAAATACATATACTTTACATGCACCTGTTCGTAAAAAATTTCCACAAAAACTATTATGTAAGCGGTCCAAATGAATTATTGCAAATGGATTTAGCAGATATGCAAAACTTTGGAAAATATAATGATGACTATAAATATATTTTATGTTGTGTTGTTGCATTTAGTAGATTTGCAACTTGTATTCCGGTAAAAAATAAAACAGGTACAGTTATAGCTAGAAAAAAAAAAAGTATTTTAAGTAGGTTTCGTACGCCTCTACTTTATTGTCAAACTGATTTAGGATCAGAATTTTATAATCTACATGTAAAACGTTTTCTTCGAAATGTATCATATTAATCATTATAGTGTACATTCTGAAATGAAGGCTGCAATCGTAGAAAGGTTTATTCGAACTTTAAAAGAAAAAAATTACAAGTACTTCACTTCTTAAAACACTTATCACTACATTAATGTACTTGATGATCTTGAAGATAGTTACAATCACACTGTACATTCTACAATTAAAATTTCTCCTATAAAAGTTAATGAAGTATGGGAAACATTATATGGAAAACGAAAACGTGTTCAAATTAAATAAAAAAATTTAAAAGGGTGATTATGTTCGTATTAGTAAATATAAACACAAATTGGAAAAGGGATATTTACCAAAATTATTTCAAGAAATATTTATTGTAGATCGTTTTATTGAAAGTACACCACTAACATACAAAATTAAAGATTGGAATGGAGACCCCATCAAATTAATCATTTACACACAAGAATTGCAAGCGGTGGCTGTAGGAAAAAATTAAACATTTTAAATTGAAAACGTGTTAAAACGTAGAAAGGGTTAGATATATGTGAAATGGTTAGGGTATCCGCCTAGTATGAATTCATGGGTTAAACAGAAATCTGTTCAGTCATCATGATTATGTCTTCTGAGCAACAAGATGAATTTTACA
>JAGDQP010056770.1:0-12871 GCA_022664845.1 Lepisma saccharinum | reverse complement strand
AATTTCCTTTATATTAATCGCGAAGTTAGAAGTTTTTAGACTGAATAAAAACATGTGTTGCCCGATACTAAGCGACATTTTATTTCTTCCGTGACCTCATTTTTGCTTGTTACGTATCCTTCCAAGTATTTAAATTTGTTTACTTTCTCTATGACGTCATACCTAAATTCTTATGTCTTTATTTCCTTCATTCCCTGTGTTTCAGCTTGTTATCATGTATTTAGTTAAACTATGTTTACCTGTAGACCTATCTCATGGCACACTTCTACTAAGACATTGGTATTACTTTGTAGTGCATCTATTACGTCCCCTATTAAATCTACATCATCCGCGTATATGAATAGTTGATTCAAACCATTCAACGATTTGTCACCTTTAATTTTTAAAATTGCATATTCTAACGCAAAGTTAAACAGTAGTGGTGACAAGGCATCGCCTTGTTTCAATCCGTTGCGAATCTTGAAACTATCTGACATATTATGACCTACCCGTACTCTGCCTATGGAGTCGCTGAGACATATAGTTGAACAAGTTTCTTCGGAATTCCAAATCCTATCAGGATGCTGTATAACTTTTCCCTTCTGATAGAATCATGTGCTTTCTTAAAATTAATGAATAGCTGGTGAACCGTCCCATTGTATTCCCATTTCTTCTCCAAAATTTGTCTCAAGGCGAAAATCTGGTCCAACGTGGATCTATTTCTTCTAAATCCACATTGGTGATATCCAATTATTTCATCTACGTATACACTTGCGTATTACAAGAGTATTACTTAATATTTTGTAACACGTTGGAAGTAACGAGATTCCGCGGTAATTATTACAGTCCGATTTATCGCATTTTTGTACATCGGAACTATTATTGAGATTTTTCATCAGTTTGGAAGCACCTCCTTTCTCCATACAGCACTTATCAGTTTATGTAGTTCCTTGATAAGTGCCGTTCCTCCCGCTTTAATTAATTCGGCTAAAATATTGTCTGTTCCTGGTGAATTGAAAATTTTGAATTTCTTTACCGATATTTCGATCTCGATCTCACTAGGTTCTGAGGTATGGATGTCAAATTCCTACGTTTGTTTCATTAAGAAGTTTATCTAAATAACTTTTCCAAACATCGACAATTTTACTCGGATTCGCCTGAAGATCTCCACGTTCATTTCTAATCATTTCTAACCTTTTCTTAACGAGTTTACCCCTTTGTATAGATCTCATATATTATTTTTCGCGTTTTGTTTCGTGTTACTGTAGTTGTTGGTATTTGCTTCGATTTTATTACTTAGCCACCGTTGTCTTGCTTGTTTTCGTTCTTCATAAAGCTTAAGGAATTCTTCATCAAATAAAGGTTTGTTTTCTGTTGTTTCTTCTCACCTGCATGTTCTTTCGCTGCGCTCTTAACTGTTTCACGAATTGCCTTCTTGCCTACATCTTCCTTACAGCAATTTCATTATTATCATTATTATTATCACTCGAGTCGGCTAAGATTTAGAACTTAGAGAATTCGAGTTGGTAATCTGCTTTTATGCTCGGATCATTTAGTCGTATGAAGGCTATAAATAATAATTAAAATTCAAGAGTGGCATCTGTTTGTTCTTTGAAGGGTTTTCATGAAAGCTTGCATTGCTTGCGATTTGGGTGAATAGCCTATTGGGGACAAAATCTTACATCAGATCCGGTAGTTTGCCATGGTAACCCGCCATGTTACAGTCTAAGAATCAGATGTTTAGCAGTAGGTTTGTATTGTAGTATGTGTTATTCAACAACCCGGTATGGTATTTTGCTTTGTGTCAGACTGTCATCATTACAATGTGATGCAACCCAGTTTTCCTCCACACTTTATTTTATATGATTTGCATACTAATATGTTAATAGGAAATGTTTAATTTATGTATATGTAAATTTATGAACATAATTTGGTATTTATGTTCTCTTCTCCCCCTCTCGTTCTATAAGGTCGTCCTTATCCCTGCTATTTCTATATCTATTTGATTAATGTAGTAATTTATTTATATGTGTGATACTATAATGCATTTATTAGTAAGGACATATTTTACATGTATGCGTATGTGGTAATGGATGACATATCTTTAATTTCATTGTGCTTCTGTCTGTAATCTAAGCTATAGCGTGAATATTTTAATCTTTAATATTTTTGGATGTTCAGAATTTCGTAATTTTTGTAGTACACGTAGGGAGATGGAAGTTTGTTATATCCAGTATTTTCTGTTCACCAGCAACAGGTGTTGCAGTGGAAAATTCCCATAGTAACGGAACTCAGCCAGATAGTTTTGTGTGTGTGGTTTTTTTTTAGCCAGCCAGCGGAGCCGAATCTTCGAGATTGACGCTATGAGTGGAACTCATGTTACTTGGAGGTAAATGACTTTAGTTGAGAGGGGTTTTCTTTTTCTTCTTTTATTTTGTATCCGTGCTCAGGTTCTGGTTTATTTTGGCATTGCCGAACCTTCGGAGCTCATAACTACTTTAACTAGTCAGCTCTTGGAAGCAGCAGGATCTCCTTGAAAGACCCTCTCCGATATGCGACCGAAAACGTTCTCTTAAGTATTTTTAACTTACAAGGGAAGTCGGGGAAGTGGTACGCGGGGATCTGCATTGTTATATATCGTTGGAAAGGTCACAACGAATACACGTTACATGTGAAATATTTCGCTTGAATGGGGCCTGTAGGGGGCGTGGCGACCATTTGAAGATCCGAACAATGCACGCCCCGAAACACCAGAAAACGAGGACAAGATAGGAAGCTGTGTTTCAATGTGTACGATACTTGGTATATATAGATTTAAAAGGTGGCTGAGTACGAATCTGACATCACATGTGTAAAATTCAAAATGGTGGGCGCAAATTACAAAAAAAAAACAAGCTATGGATCTGAAATTGGATATATATATATAAAGAGATATTCGACGTAGGTAATTATGAATCGAATACCAAAATTGTAAAATTCAACAAATATGGCGGTCAAAAATTGCAAAAAAAGATGTACATATCGGACATATGTGATGATTACATATGTAGTAGAAAAATACGTATAGTATACATAACGGGACAAATAGGGGCAGCTGATTCGTGATAATAAAGAGGGAGTTTGTTGTAGTATACAGCAGAGCTTTCTGCCAGAAAATGACGTTTGTCCACGTATAGTGGTGTTTCGAACTCCATTGCAATGGCAATGAAAAAGTGCGCGTTTTGGATTATAAAATGCGTTATGCTTCCACAGCTGTCTTTCTGGTATCACATGATGCCGTTTACACTTTGAACCCCCCATTTATGCACTGCTATTCGTTACATGCGTGTAAAAGGATGAGGGAAAGAGTGTATAATGACTAATGATAATGGTCACAGATAATAACACAGGCTTTTATAACAAAATACATAAGAACATGCAATGCAGGGTTCTTTCTGTTTGTAGTTCTGGCAAATGGGCTGGTCGAAGGAAAAATATGTCCTTTACACCTTGAAATGGAACATATGTTACATCAAAACCCGCTTTGTACCAGGTGCACCTAAACAAGGGGCGATACAGTGTCGATTGAAATTGGTTCAAAATGAGGCTATGAATTTTCAAGGCATTGTCACGCCTGTACAGTTGTGCTTCGTTTCCTGTAAGGAAGGCATGTTCAGTGAACCGTTTCATAAAATCTTTTCCTCTGATGGTAGCAAAACATATCCAGTGGTTGCATGAAGGCAGTGGAACCTGGTGCAAGGATTTTTCAATGTAATCGCAACACTGTGATCTTGGTAGAGTGTCTGACTTTTGAGTACTCCAGGCATCGACAATCACAACGGCCTTCTTTGCTGGAAACTTCTCTACATTAGGTTTGAGGACATTGCGGAAGAAATCGCTCACCAGTTCCTTGTTTAACTTGCCGTATTGCGAGCATCGAGTAATAAGGTTCTGGTAATTGGGAAGTAATGGATCCGTCATTTTGAATTTTACAATTTTGGTATCCGATCCATAATTAGCGACGTCGAATATCTCTATATACCCAACTTCAGATCCATAGCTTGCTTTTTTGTAATTTGTGTCCGCCATGTTGGATCCGCCATTTTAAGTTTTACACATGTGATGTCAGATTCGTACTCAGTCACCTTTCAAATATATATATACCAAGTAGCTTACACATTAAAACACAGCTTCCTATTTTGACCACGTTTTCTTGTGTTTCGGGGCGTGCATTGTTCGGATCTTCAAATGGTCGCCACGCTCCCTACAGGCCCCATTCAAGCGAGATATTTCACATGTAACGTGTACTCAGTGTGACCTTTCCAACGACATACTCCCGCGTACCACTTCCCCGACATCCCATGTTAGTGTTTTTTAAATGTTGCAGATAGAATCTGGCAGGACGATATGAGAGTTCTGCTGAGAGGGCACTCGAAGTAAGCAGAGAAGATACGCGTGAGTATATGATTTTTGTTACCCGTATATTACGAATTTCGCAAATGCTTAGCAACACTTGTCTCGCGTTTTGAATTTCTGTTTGGGGAAAATAAGTTCCAATTTCCATGCCTTCCTTCAGCAACAATTTGCACACGAGAAGAAGATGCCTTTGGTTTTGTTGTTCGTTGGTGCTAATGGTGAATATTTCTGAGAAGTTAAGTGCACTGGCGGGGGACAGTTTCGCATTTACTTATGTCAGTAAGCAAGATTTCCTCCATCAGTACTGTGCATAGAGGAAACCGTCTCTCTCTTTTAGAGCCACGAACAATGTCCGGATCGTTCAGTCAATTCTTTGTTCTAGGTTTTTATGCTCATTTGAGTAGGACTTAACAAAGCGTTAAAATTTCTTTAGGCGGCAAGTTTACGATGTAACACCTCAGCTCTACTGAGCTGTTACTTTGTAAAAAAAAAAAAAAAAATGAATTTCTTTCTGTTCTTTTTGTTATATATAAATATGTTAATTTTAAGGTAATGAACCGGCCAGTTCGTAGTTTTAAGTCTATATGTATATGTGATTGTGATTTCGTAATTGTTGATATATTGTGTGTAACTCTATTTAATCATGTAATTGTACACTGTATATCTATGTATGTGCTAATATGTTAGATTTTCTTTTCTTTCCAGATAGAGTTTAGGGGGATAAATACTTTTTACCAGAGTTGTACTCTCTCTTTCCCGCTTCGAGCAAAGCACCAAGCTGTTTTGACCAATCAGCAAGCTGGTCAGTTAAACTTTCCAATTCGTTTTTTGCGTAACTGACGCTGGCCAGAGAGGTAATAAGGGAAGGCCTATAAGTACCATTGTTCGGAAAAGCTCCAGGCTCAGTAACCAGGACAGCACATTCGAGTCGAGACGCAACAAAATTGATGAGGAACAGGAGAGGGTGAGACAAGTCCTCCACGGAGGTACGTATTATAAGTATATATTCTTCGAGGTGAATGAGAGCAAATTAGAGTACACTCTGAATTCTATTTTCATATCTGTCAATTGGAGTGCATAAAATTTATAATGATCTACTTTCCGGAAATTAGCCTTTTTTTTCTCTCTCTCTCTGAGATTTTTCTGAGCTTAACTCAGTTCGAGATCTTTGCCTTTGAAGGGGACTTGAACTAGGTACGGTAATGAAAGGTATCTTGAAAACCCAGGCTCACGGAAGAGTAAGGTGGTTGGATCCGCCGTCTGGTACATAGGGAATTAATTCTTTGTGTCCATTGTATTAACAGACAGCGGAAGTCTGATCTCTAATTAAAATTAACATATTTGTATTAAGCTTCTGATGTGTTATTTAAATTTTTTAATAGGAATTTAAACTAAGCTTTCAGTATTAAGAGATCAAGTAAATAACAGAGAGAGAGTGAGCAATAATATTCTACCGTATATATTCGTTTATTAGTCATTACTGTAACGGGTTGGCCAGACAGAGAGATAATTTATAAATGTCGGGATAGTAAGTTAAAAGCAACTCTTTTACAATCCAAAGTCGTTAATCCCAACAATAGCTCAGGCTAAAAGAGGAGACGGCTTTTGGAATTATTAATAAGAGTAAAGGTGACACTTGTTGGTTATCTGCTTGACAATAGCTTGGCTAACTGAAGCAGATAAACCAAAGATAACTCCCCTCCTAAGCGTAATTAACTCGAAACAGGCAAAATTGAGGCATATCTTGTTAATAATTTAATATTTTTGTTCCGTGGTGTGATGCAGAGAAATATTCACATTACGGAGACAACGTGTTAACCACAACGCCGATTGCATAATTCAGAACTATCAATTGGTTTGTGTGAATTTCGTATAACGAGTATATTGTTGCCTCAACAGAATTGTTAATTTATGAGAATAATTGATTATTGCTGAGTTGCCTGGTTGCAATAGGGAATTGTTTGTCTGACCTGCCACATAATTAGAGAACTCTTTGATCATAAATTAGAGAAAAGGGGGTCAAGATTAGAGCAAACAAACCACGAATTAGAGCCAAACGTCAAACTATTCAAGCTAAAAGTTGGGAAATAAAGAGAGCCTCTGGTTTAAATCCAAAAGTAATTGTGTTTCCTTTAATTTACTGAATCTGTTCTTATTACCTGGTTTTCGAAGAGCACATGCTCTGATCTGCCTTCGTGTAAAGCTTTTGAAAGAATCTGGAAGTTAGGTTAAATTATAATTTGTTAACTTGAATTTTGCATTATATATTTTTTCCCTGTGTTAGCGAGGCTATCCAGGGTGGCGCCTACCCGAGCACTTTTTTTTTCATTTACATATTTGCGAATTGTCAAAGCTTTAGGCTCACGGAGTGACAACGATTAGTATTCGAGAATCAAATACTGGACGGGGGTTCAATCCCCGCGCCGATAAAAAATTAAACTGAAGAATTTAAGGGTGGAATCTATGAAAGTAATTCGCTTGGCAAAAATATGTGTAGTCATTCATTATTTAAGCATCTTTTACTTACACGCCACGACGAAAGTTGAGATCCAGATTTGTAAATATACCGTCAAAATACATACATTTAATCTCATTCCAGTTCCTGAGTTATAATGATGTCGTTACCCTTTCTTGACTAGGTTTAATTTTGAATGGTGATTTGCGTGTCCCAAGCAGGGTGTGAAGTAGGGCCGGGGATGGGGGGACAATCCTCCTCTGGAATGTATTTATCCCTGGCTGCTAACTAGAATTCACTATCCCAGTGGGGTGGGGTGAAATTGTCCCCTGTAACAAGTTATGTCTTCCTTTTCACGAACTTACAATGAGACTGCTAAGGTTGTGTGCTCTAGTTATCAAAACAAAAATATATTGTGTAGACAAAGCTTTCATTGGTGGTGTTACAACTAGTACTTCCGAAAAGTTACATGACAAAATCACTGACCACAGTTAAAGTTCATCACACAATAGAGGAAAATAACTAAATTTCCCCTATTAGCCTAATGTTACCCACACAAGTTTCTCAGTTAGTATGAGTTTGAAATTATCGCTGGAATGTATAAATACTTCAGCTTCCCCATCAATTCCTGGCGACCAGTAATAAGTACGTAGCACTGTTTTGAATCTAGATATTCCTAGATGCAACTTATGATCTGACTCAAGTATTTCTTTTCTATATGTTGGAGGAACAACCAATTTATTACCGTAAAAGAGACAATTATACTGAGTAGTAATAAATGCTCGTTTAAAAACATACTTCTGGAAAGTTTTGTTTCTATACTTGACTGTTAATGTTATTGGCCAACCTTCTTTGGTCCATGTCCATATTTCTTTTAAAACTGGATCAGCTTGAATTTCATCAGGTATTGATTTAATTACTAATGAATCATAACGTACATTCAAATATACTCCTGAGATACATTTTCGTCACCTGTATCTGCGGCTACTGGCAACCTTGACAGACAATCCGCTGCCGGTATCTGTTTAGAGTAAATAATCTTATAGTCATAGCCTGTGAGAAAAAGAGCCTAACGTAAAAATCGGGGATGGATTGCTGCAGGAATTTGTTTATCTTCAACAAAGATGAGTTTAATTGGTAAAGAGTCCGTGATCACTGTAAAGGTATTTATGAAAACGTTTTGCCCCAAAAACTAGACTGAGAGCTTCTTTCTCGTACTGGAAGTATTGAGTTTCGGCTTTTGTCAACGATGCTGAAACACAAGCTACCGTTTTCATATTTCCTGATTGATCCCGATTACAGAGCTGCACTCCTACCCCATAGGGGCTAGCATCTGTTATAAGGAATAATTCTTCTCTAGGATTAAACACATAATTTTCTGTAGCGTTTGTTATCATTTGTTTTATAGAATCAAACTGCTTTTGATGTTCCAGTCCAATTCCAACGACTTTTTTAAAAAAAATAGCTGATATAGTAGATATGCACTTGAAGATGGATTTGGCACATTTCGTTGAAAGTAGTTAAACATACCTAGAAACGAACGAAGTTGTGACACATTTTCTGGTCTTGGGCACTTTCCAACTCCAATTTATTCTTTTGAATTGGGATGTAGCTATTGGAAGTAATCCTACGACCGAGATACTAAACTTCTTTCAAGAAAAATTGACACTTGGATAAATTAACTTCTATACTGTAATGTTTATGACAGGTAAAATAAAGTGAACAACGAAAAAGTGTGACAAAAAGCTTTATCAATATATTATAAAAGAAAAATGAGCACTTGAAATGAAAACAGGAGAAACCTTATTCCTTTTTTAGGAATCAACAACAGTTGGTTTCAGAAACCATTTTCGAGCTTTCATATCCGTGCCAGTTTTGCAGTCAGGACTAGAAACGACCTCGAGTCATATTTTGGACTGCAAAAATATCTTTTGATAGCTTGAGGAAAGCGTGGATTTTGGGGACACTTACTTTCAAGTTTGGATCTGGTGCTCGTGATAGGAGCGTTTTGGTCATTCATCTGCGATGATAATCATCTAGATACATAAATCGGACTTCACGTTTTCTAGCCTGTTGGATCTCCACTGTTCATTGGAACATTCATATCTCCTAGAGAGCTACAGGAAAATACGCTGGACTCATCCGATGGCTTCTTACGTGTGAGTAGCAAGGGCAACATTTTGCCACCTGATTCTTTTAAAACAACCTTATGGTTTTCAGTTTTCATTTACGCATTTATCCATTAACGTAACGTACTCGTTGAGAGACTCTGAGAGCTTGGGACAAACTGGTCTACTCGCGAAGGATTCGTAAAGGTTAATTGACCTTGTTAGACTGACTTCACCTTAAGAAAATTGTAGTTGTATTCGTTGCTTGGTCCATAAGTTAATTTTCTGATTTGGCAGCGGAAAATAAACTGCATTTAGTATTTCTGTGTTTTGGTTTTCACTTCCTTAAGCCCCTCGTACACGATTCAATAAACATAGAATCAAATTATTGATCAAGCAGTTAGATGAGTGCGTACACGATCCAACTGAAATAATCAAAGGGTTGTATGAAAGTAGTGTTGGATGGTGGAAAATATTTGGATGTTGCTCGTACACGATTCGATAAGTTAAGCGGAAGTTCGAAATGAAAGTGAAGGAGCCAAAAGCACATGAGTGCATCGCTTGTAATAAAATAATATCCTGACTAACGGCTGCCGTTCCCTAGTTGGTGATGCGTCGAACATCGACTTTTTATTGCTTTATTCAAAACTCTTTTCAATTCTTATAAGTTTTTATTTATTTCCGGTTATACGCACTTCTATAAACATCTAGCGACAACTAGCAATCCAAAGTGAAAATCCATATTTTATTATTATTTCGTTAAATACGCACTCCAGTTGATCAAGATAGCGCCATGTGGAGACATACTAATCATGACACTTCGTGTTATGCATGATACTTATTTTGTCACAAGAACACAGACAGTATCTCTAGAGAGCGAAGAGGAGTTACTTAAAGTCAGGTTCGGTATTTTTTTATTTATTCGCGAGGAACATTACTCTCACAGACTCTTCACCCTACCCCGCAAGGATATAGTTCCCACTTCACACCAATAATTAGTTACTTCTTTTAACGCCAATCTCATGTTTCCAAGTCACACAAATATATCATTCCTCCTGTAAATTCTGCAAAAAGGCACCACCAGCTTCGGAACTGTATCCACTTTAACTTACCACTCTTCGCCCAACGGTAATATATCCGCGGTTTTTGTAGCAAATTATGATATTCATAACACGAAGTGATACCACCTAGTATTCCTCCACATGGCGTCATATTTGCATGTACTGAGTACATATTTATGTAAATAATTATGAAATGAGGCTATTCGTAGCTGATTTTGAGTTGCTAGCCATCGGTAGGTGATTATCAAAGTGCCTGTATGAAATATTTGTAAGTGGTATAAAGCCAACATACGGCAAAATATGGCACAATAGTTGGCTGCTATATAACATGCATCGCAGCCAGTACCAACGCTTTTTCTACAAGCTCTTCCATTCACTTTCGTGTATACGAAAGAGGTCATTTAAGGAGGACTATAATAGAAATATTTGTTTTGTGTCAATTTATTATTTTTAGTGCATGAACATTTCTTTGAGATTGTTTGCTGGTGGGCGAGGAAAAAGTACGTGCACGGAGAATACATAAACAAAGTTACTTGGATAGATGGATAAACTTTATGACCGGGAAATTCCGCCAGCTATTGAGCTATACGTACGCTCTATACAACTCATTCTCCTGCAAATAAACATCGCAGATACTTCTATGAACACATAATGGCAGTGGGTAATGCAAAAAGTGTTAGGAAAAGCATGTGTCATTATTATTTCGCTAAATATGCATTTAAGTTGATCAACATATCAAACATGTCGGGATAGATTTATTTGCGCTCATTAGACAAGCTACATGCAGATTGTAGGGATGCTGAGGAATATTAATAGCGTTGCGTCGTATTATAAATGACATATGATTTACTAAAAAAAATCATGGCCACAGTGTTGAATAAGCGAAGGCGAATTAAAGAAGGTTTGATTTTTTATTATATGAGATGCTCGGTTTAATGTGCTCGCTCATCAACATGGAAGCAGCCAAGTAGTTCCAAGTAATTTTCGCTATTTGATGCACGGTTTAATGTGCTCGTTCACCAACGTGGACGCAGCCAAATTGTTCCAAGTACATTTCGATACTTCACTCTAATTAATACTTCCATGACTCCTAACTTTGTTATATTTTAAGTTACATTTCCACATACGTTGGAAAAGAATATTTTTTTTTCGTGCCGTAAAGTAAAGTGTACCCAGATACTTCTATGTTTAGCAGCTTTGAACTTCCGACATACAGTAAATAAAAACTTGACCTTTCCACATAAATTATGAGCAATTCAATGGCACTTTAAATATTAATATCCTACTGCTTCTAAATACAATCCAAACTTTATAAGGAATAGACCCTCTATTTCAATTTCTATTGCAATAGTGATTGTACAAAAACTACAGAAGAAACATCTTTACCTCAGCAAGATGCGATGTAATTTCTTGTAGAGATACTTAATTTTAATTTTCTGATCATGTGTTTATTTCATAAAAACAAGGGCTTTAGACAATGTAACCCAGCTCCATTTCCACATTTTAATTTTTTAACATTCCGGAAGCACAGTAGTCACGTGTTCGTCACCAGCGATGTGATTGGTAGATCACTGCGTTGAATTCAAGAAAAATAGGACAGGTTCTAAACAGGACGTATTGGATGAGAAGACTTGAATTCAAGAGATTTTCTGCGTGGAGTCAATAATTCGTGACGTCATTTTGATCCAATTTCTTGTTCAAGCTTTATCGAATTCGAATGGTGTACGAGTAGTGAGGGTTAAGACAGTAAACACGACGGAAGTCGTCGTCACCTACGACGTCATACTGACAGACTCTGACGCTACCCACTGTAAATACAACGACGAAACCCAGATTTGCTAAGTCGGCTTCGTGGCCGAATGGCCAAGACGTTCGGTTCTTGAGTGAAAGGTCCCGGGTTCAAACCCCTTTTGGGTCAACACTTTTTCTTTCGAAATATATTTTCATATGCTCGCATTTATTATTAATAATTGCTTTTCTTGCATTTTTCGTACATTATCTTAAATTAGTGACCATGGGAAATTGGAGGTTAGGTAAGGTTAGGTGCGGTCATGTATCTTTACAAATTCCTAGCGCGAGACGCTCTTCGACTTCCGCCGTATTTACTATTTTAATCGCCATGTGTGTACGAGGGGTTTTAAAATCTTTCCAAATAGTAACCTCGCATTTAGCTTTAATTGTATGTTCCTAATCATTTTATAGATAAGTTAATATTGAGTTTACGGAATTTTTGCTGAATTTGGGCTGTTTTTTTCATAGAAACCCTCTATTCCCATACCGCCAATAATCACGTCGTCGAGAAAATTATGCAAAATCAAATTATCAGGGGTGGATTTCGGACCTGGCCCGGACTGGCTAAATGCTTTAAGAGGCCTCGCCGGGCCAGGCTAAATGTTTTCTGAGGCCTGACCAGGCCAGGTTAAATCCTGTTGTACTCTGTTATACTTCCAGTTTGGTTAGGGGATAAACAAAAATTACTTTATGTTAAAGTGAGTTATTAATACGTAGCCCTGACAGTGCCAATTTCAAAAGCATTTTGTGTCAGCTAGCTTTGTTATTGCCTAGGGTTTCTTTCAAGAAACCTCTCCATGGAACTGTTGTACAGCTCCGAAGTTACTTTTGAAGATTCCAGGAAAATTGAAATCAGGGGCGGCCCGGCCCGGAACACGGAAATTCCCAGGCGATCCCCTTCCCCGCACCGGTCCTTTTGTCTTAAAAACGTCATGTTACCCAGTAAAGAAGACCATTTAATCCACTTTTGCTACTACTTGTGGCGTTAATGTCTTGTTGGGATTCTAAAATTAACAATTTTGTTACTTATAGTCAACATAAAGGTAGTGTTGGTGTTATAATCTCAGCAGGCCTACTGTAGG
>JAGDQP010056769.1:0-12871 GCA_022664845.1 Lepisma saccharinum | reverse complement strand
TCTGTCTTTTATTGTTAATGTGATTTCATTGTTCGAAGATATTTAGCCGTAAATTAAACCAAAAAGTTCATTTTTCAGTGTGTGTGTGTTTCAGTTGCCGCATATCAGGAGTGTGCGTTGTTTGTTCATCTGGGAACGGAAGTACGTACTGCGGGAGTTGAATAAAAACTACCATTTAGCTCTTTATTTGAATTATATTTATCGTCTATACTTTCAGTTGTGATTAGCCGTGATATGTCTGAGGAACAGATGTGGCAGGCTGAGTCTAAAGGGTGCCTATCTAGTTCATAAATATAATTTAAATAGAAAGTAAATATTAGACCATAGACTACAAATCTGCTAGACTCCCGCAATATATATATTCCCGTGACTGTACAATACCACACAGTGTTATATTAAGGAAAAATTATAAGTAACTAAATTAACAGTTATAATGATATGGCGTTTTAAATATTTCTACCCCTGATAACAAGGCATAGGGACCTAGGGGTGGCAGAGTTGTTAGTGCGCTCGCTTTCTGTGCGCGTGGTGGCGGATTCAATTGCTGCCAGGATTCGTGAACCGAGTGATTTAGAGCCTACCTCACAAAGAACTGTAGGTCTCGGTATAAAAATATCGTTTGTCCACTTCCAGTCTAAACCAATATGGACCAAATTTTCAATTCTAACTCAGTTTTTTTACGCTTGATATCGCTGTGTTTCCTTATTTATGTTTTAATCCTTGCAAAAAACGTAAATAGTATTTGCAGTATTTTCTATTGTATGCAGAGTGCGGTATACTCTTCCATGAATAACTAAAGAATTAAGACTTGAGTGAAAAAACGGGCCACACCGCGATATCAAGCGTATAAAATTGAATTAGAACTGAAAATTTGGTCCATATTGGATTAGACTGGAAGTGAACAAACGAGTTTAAATATTTGCTCTGGCGTCTAACAGTACACTAAGTAGTCACTCCAGTATAGTTTACGTAGAGCTCGATGGTCACAGCAACATACGTATTATGTGTTGTATTTACCTGATAAATGCATTTAAAATAAAGCAACTTTTTCCTTTAAATTGCAATGCAATAAGTAAATAATAAAGTGATTTTAGGAGAAATACATAAATAATATGTGCCGATAACTGTCAGGGCGTTGTTTTAAAAGCGGTTGTCGTGCCTCTATCGTCAAAATTAATTCCTGAACAATAGAAAATGGACATATAATTGTGTTTTCTGTTTATGAAAAAATTAAACTTCTATTCCACATAACAACCTATCAGACTATCAATATTTTTATTAGCTTTTCCGCTTTTTAGCTAATAATATATCTTTTCTATCACATCGTGAAATTACAATGCCATGTTCTCATTACATTTTAATGCATATTTTTTATTTTTCTTAACCACCTAAACAAATGTTAAATAACAGTAATATCTCTAGATCTTGTCTATTACAGACAATTAGTTTTCACTAATGGCTGTATAACAAATCTTTTTGTTTATTTTCTTTTTCTGTCAATGCGTCTCAATGACCTCCATCTGAAAGCGATACTGGATTGACGGATACCATTGTACATTTAATGAATGTATGAAGCCAGAGTTCGTTCGTCCACTTACAGTCTAATCCAATATTGACCCAATTTTCAGTTCTTAGTCTTTTACGCTTGTTAATACTGTGCGCTCGTTTTTTATGTATGTCTTAACTGTTGCATATAATGTAGATATTGTTTACAAGGTGTACTATCATATGCGCCGTATCGGTACGGAACAGCTACTGTAAAACTCGAGAAATAAGGCGCACAGCGAAAACAAAGTTACATCTGAAAATTTCGTCTATATTGGATTGGACTGGAAGTGGACAAACGAGGTTCAATTTTGCTCTGGCCTGTATCTTTTAACACTAATCAGCCACTCCAGTATCGTTGCGTGGAGCTCGATGGTGCGCTTTCTTTAATGATGAGCTCAGCAAAGAAATATCCAGAAGACACGTGAGCTTGACTCCGCTACCACATATTAGCTACTGTGAAGCATGAAAAGACCCTTTCCAAAGCTTTGGTTTTCTGCTCGCTGTCTGTTTTAGGGCTGGTTTTCATGAAAGATTGCGTTGCTTGCGATTTGGAGAGTAGCCAATTGAAATACGTGTTACACGTAAAAGACGTAATAGAGGGCCTTAAACACGTGTTTCAATTTGCTACTCATACAAATCGCAACCAACGGAAGCTTTCATGAAGATCAGCCCTTAGTCGCTAGAGGGTCAGATCGCTAGTTTCTAAGGGTCATTTGTCTTTTCCACAACACAAATTTTTTTTACTAGTTGCGAAAAATGCTGCACTTTTATTTCCTTTTGCACTTTTATATTTTATGCAATTAACATAAATTAACAATTAGATTTTTATCGTTAGGCTGGCTTTTCATGAAAGCGATAGACGCGTGCTTTCCTTCGATGTCGATGAGTAACCAGTATAAATATTTGAATATGTGATTCAATTGGATACTCAACCAAATAACAAGCGAAGTAAGCATTTAGCGCATTCGGAAAAAGCCAGGCTTAGGTCGACTTTTCATGTACGCGCTTGCCGCGTTTTGTGTTTGCGATATCTATGAGCAGTCAATAAATATACTAAAACACGTGTTTCAATTGGATACTCAGGCAAATCGCAAGCAAAGCTCGAGGCTACCACGTGTATGGAAAGCCGGTTTCAAATACATTTTACGCAATTCACAGAAAAACGTTAGGTTAGAAAATCAGGTTAGGTTTTTCTTCATTATACGCGTTGCAAACAGTAAACATCAGGCTTAAGACAAAAGAAAAAAGACTCTCCATGTTCACTCATTGTATGTGTTTTTCTCTTCCTGGATATTTCTCTAGCAAACCGTGCCGACCGGGTAGCCGTGCAGTGTAAGGCGTTAGGCCAACGACTCGAAGGTCCCGGGTTCGAGTCCCGGCAGGGCATGAGTGTTTGTGAATTTTAACTGGCTGTAAATGGGCGATTCGTGGCGGACCGACTGGACCATTTAAAAAAATAAAGTTAAGTTCTACCGAGCCGTTTGTCTTCTTTCAGGCACTGAAAGTGGGTTTGTTCAGAGATACATAACGAAGCTCACGGAATGTACGATCTTAACGCTGAAAATTATTTTCGTGAAATTCGCTTTCTTCGTAGTTTCCGAACGCTCCAAACCATTGTCAGGATAAGGATAGACACCGACTCGCATATATAACAAAGAAATAAACGAAAATAGAAGGTGTTGTTACAAGTAGGGACATGCGGCTCAAAATACGAAGCAAGTTAGTTTCTTAGAGAGATTCTCTTCCAACAATAACGTTATTTACCAACATGTAGGACCTTTCTTTGGAGAAATACCTTCTATTCACTTCAAATTTCATTTGTTACACTTGTATAACGAACGTAGCATTCTACTCGTTGCATTTGGTCAACAGTAGAAGAAATCGATTCTCTTAGATACAAGAGTTATCTGGCTGAAGTTCCTACATATGTCTATATCCTTCAAAATTTCCATGACTTCGCCAAATAAGTCACATTTACAGCACAAGAAAAATGTTGCAATTACAAAAAAAAATTAAAATAAATTGCAAGGAATTATCATTTAACGTCTTAGTCAAATTGTATTGCCAAGAAGAGAAACCAATATATAGACCAAACATCTTTAACTTTATTTGTCTATGAGTCAGTTTAGTAACTTTGGACTTCGGCCCGTCACGATTCGCGAAGCTGTTAAAATCCACACTCATGCCCCTGCCTGGATTCGAACCCGGGACCTTCGAGCCGAAGGCCTATCACCGCTGACCTCTCGGCCGGCAGACAAAACAACTATTTTAATAAATACTTTATAAGAGTCCATCTAATACCGCCCTCAGCCTTAGATGTGTAAAGGCCACAAGTAAAATTCAATGCAATTCCATCTCATACAAGAGTCTAATGCTGCTTGCTCATTACAATTTAAACGAGAAAGAAGTTTTTGTTTTTTTTAACTTTACCCGTTCAAAGGGGTACATCCTTTCTTCGGTAAGGGATTTATAAGTATGGAGGTTTGCCTTTATTTATATGGGGCAAAGTGAGTTTTGGGCATCTCTTTATTTAGTCTTTGGGGCATCAATTAAGGTTTTGGGTGCATCTGTTTATCCAAGGGAAGAAAGAAAAAGAAAATCGGGAAGAAAATCTGTTCTGTGGTTGGCCGGGCTATTGGGGCATAGAATGATGAGTGAAGTGCAAAAGACGCCACAAACACAGGGGTTAGTTAGTTAGGCGAGTGCAGTGTTATCTTCTGCTCTGGGGCGTCACAGAGCTGATGAAAAACAGATGAAGCCCGCTGCATTTCTACATTGATCAAACACTAGTGCTGTGATGGGTATATATGAGGGCTAAGATGAAATGGTCTGTAGATGGCGAAATCGGCCTTCTGGGGGTTCTTGTCATTCAGGGTGTGATGATAGAGCGTAAGAAGATGTTGTAACGATGCACAGGCGCCCCAATATTTGCTGCATACAAGTCTTTCGATTGGTCCTGTAGCCATATGTGGATATCCCGGTTAACGTCTTTCTCATCCGCAAAGCGTTGACCTGCAAAGTAAGTTTTAAACGGACGAAAAGAACGCGACAAACACTACTTCCCGCACGCAGGACGTCGTTGATCGGCCGATTTATCATTATTTTTGCATCATCATGGTCAGTCTATAGTACAGACAGAATTGAACGTTGTTTCAAGCTTAAGTTCTTGTATTTCTGAATTTGTGTAGTGCATGGCATTTCTATATGGAAGCGTTCACTTTATGCTATTCGTCATTCAGTATGAAGTTGCTTATCACGTATCATGCCCATCGGGTGATTCTTGCTAGATTGATTGATTTAAAAGCGTTTGCCAATTTTCGACATGATTTCTTTAAACCAAACTTCCTCTCGAAAAAAAATAATAATTGAAGAGCGATTCCGCGCGTCACGCAGTGACATTTAGAATACATATTTCGACGTTAATTGACTTATAACCTCTGTTATAATTGCAACAAAGGCGATTTCAGCACACCGATGGATAGAGGAGACATTGAAGAATACATTCCCGGGAAAAGAACACGTAATCAATAAGAATACTATAGATTATTTAATGTTAAAGTTGTCGTCACGCACTGACATTTTTGCAACACGCATTTACATTCTGACATACATTCCCCTCAAATTCTCTGAAAGTATTACCCCCCCCCCCCCCAAAAAAAAAACAAAAACCCCCATTCATGATCAGTGTGTTAAGCTTAATTTCCATTTTGTTTTTAAAATACAGAAAATATTAATATAATAAGCGTATAGGAGGAAAAACACAGCATCACGCACTGACATCTGTGAATTACTAGATGAATTTACTTTGTAAGTATCGCTTTATTTTTGTACATTCTGATAGAAATAAACTAACGGACTAAATTACATTGACTTGTTGGGAAAGTACCCCTCTGCGTGACTGCTAATTTCCCCTGTTGCAAGAGTCACTGTAATAGCATGATGTGCCCTGATTGGTTGAAGTTGTCGCTAGCTACCTGGCGATTTCCAATCTTAGTATAACACTGATTTCTCCAAAGCGAAACTCTTTGCTACACCTCCAGTTTTCGTCATACACCATTCAGCCAATCAGAGCGGAATGGTTTACCTGTATACATATACATTGGAATTATCCGCCCTTTGTAAATTAAAGAAATACCGATGTTGAGGCAACGAAAAAGACCCCCTCGAGGATGTTGTGGAAGGAAGGGGGGAGCAGAAGAAGATGACGTTTTGTAAAAAGAATGAATGTTGCATGTTTATATTTTGTTGTTGTTTTTAAAATCCATAATCAAAAGGTCTTTCGGGAGAAACTGTTAACATTATTTTATTCTTTATGTTTCGTCTTTTTCATCTTTTTTATCTTTAAACTTTCTTCTTCTTCTTTCCATTGGCATTTCCACGCGCACAGACTATAAATGTTAGTTAATCCACAGAAGTGAAGAAAAAGGTACCCACCACAACATATTTCTGCTGTCGAAAAGGGGCTGAACCAGTCAGTAATATTGGGTTTGAATATATAGATATGGAATATTTCTCTCTTTTTATTCTTTCTGTCTGGCGGGAGAGGGGTGGAAAATGTGGTAACATGTTTGTTTTTCGTATTAGCTCGATTATTATTGGACAAGTTTTTTTCTAGAAAGATTTATCGTGTATGTTAATGGACTGAAATAAAAGAAATGTTGCATTAGTTAAATTGAAAAATGAACGTACTGTCTCGGTGGAATTGTTTGCTTGTCGTCTCATTGACATGTGTTCCCGGGTTCGACTCCCTGCTAGACACATTCAACATACAAAGTGGTTCGGAAGTTACCTTAAATTGTATGCCCAGTCCTTCATCTTATGCGATGGAATGCACCATCGGTTCACCCGACTGCATGGCAAAAGAGTGAAAACAAAAGGAGCGAATTACTAAATGAGTGAATTACAAAAAGAGTGAAATCTTAAAGGGCGAAAACCGAAAGGGCGCATTGTGTAAAGCAGGAAATTCAAAAAGAAGCGAAATATAAAAAATCTCAAGAAACATTGTTAAAATGTATTGTAGGTAGGTCCCTGACATTCACTTATATCCACACTTATTAGTGCACGTAATTGGGATCTGGGAACTCCACAAGCAAATGCAATTTTTGAGCTAACTATGCTTTTAAACAATGAAATGCAAGCTAGGAGCTGAGCTGAGATGCAATCTATACTTTTAAACGTATAATATTCATTAAAAAAGCTAAATATTTTGTTTATTTTATTGCTATTTATAAACAATGAACTTTTTATGGTACATTACCTTGACTTCTCCTGATAGCGTTATCATCAAATTGATATCATTTAAATCAAGGACTAAGTTTATACCAAAAATAATTAAAATAGGTTTCGTGGTTTCTGAGGACGAACTTTCTCACTTTCAATGTTGTTGTATATATAAAGATAACTTAAATATGAAGATCAATTTGATAAAAGATCGAATATTAAGGATCGCCTTTGATAATCCTTTACACGTTAGTAACCCGTGGACATGAAAAATGCACACAAAAATTCGTTACTACACTGACCGAAAATCGAATCTGGATATCCAGCTTGCCGGATGACTGCTAAACTACTGAGTTATCAGCACAGCGATGAACCTCTCTGCATCTACAGAATATTCCTCTTGTTTCAGTGCAATCAACAAAAACATTGGCCTGGTGCCAATGAACGTGGCATAGTGTGACGTCATGTAATTCATGCTTGATATAAATTACGAGTAGTAAATAAAGATATATACGGATACAACCCAAGAAATGTGAAAACAAAAACAGGGAAATGAGAAACGAATTATTTAAAAAACAAATTAGAAAATAATTCTTGGCCATAAACCTTTGTTTTGTGCCAACGAAATAAAATTAAATTAGAGAGAAGAAAGGAAAATAAGCACGGTGTAAGATAAGTAGGTGAAGAAGCGAAGCAGCCAAATGTCTTCTCTTAATGCACAGGGTATATAATCTTTGTAATGCACTATGTTTCGCTGGTTTGCCACTAGGATCGCTTCGAACTGAGGGCCTAAATAGAGTAACCTAAAATATATAAATACTGGGTATTGTATCAGTCGCCATTTCTACAGTACAAGTAAACAAACTAATTACAAAAGGGGTTCTAGACTCAATTGTACTTCTATGCTATAGTGTAATTTACAATAAAATTTCGATTTTTAAAGTAGTGAATAGTTTATTTATCTATCTTTCTATACCCGTTAGAAGAAAATTTATCATATTAGATACTGAAAGATGTTTTTCTTATTGACAAGAATTTTTAATGCATTCCCATTCCACGTACAAAGTTTCCTGTTAAAATTTAACATGAATAGAACACCGTTTATTGCCTTGAATGTTTTAGTGTTTTATTTTTCTAGTAGAAGAGAAAGAGATATATTATTTAATTTAGTTAAAAATTATGGCTGTACACTCAATGACATGTCGTCTATATACAAAATATTACCTTGCACTTGGGAAATGATAATATAGAATCAATAGAAAATGTTACATAATTCCAGCCTTTTCTTTAGTATACGTCGGGCGTTCCATTTATAAGCAGAAACAGAGCAGTCACAGGTCGTGTCAGGTTAAACGTGATGTGTACCGTGTATTATAAAAATAATAACCTGAGTTTTTCTAACCCGTCTTGGTTACACTATCGCTCACTCAACATACTGTCCGTGTCTCTTGTAGCAACATATTAATGGTAATGTGCAAATAAACATGTCACCATGATGTAGCATTACCATGATTCCGATTCATGGGCTTATGAATTATTTCGTTCGGAGAAATAATGCTCGACGTAAGCTAAAGTAACACCTAATTCCAAATTGCAAAAAGTAAAAAGATGGCTACTCTTTAAAATCTCCCCAGGATCTTTCAAAAGATTGAAGTTTATGTTAGGTTGGGTTACCCTAACTTCCATTCCTTACAGTCATCTTTAACTGGGATTAACGTCTTTAGTACTTCGCTGGTCCGAAATAATGTAGGCCTACTAAGCATTGTGATTTCTCGTCCGAGACATAGCCTGCATAACGGGTCATTCTTAATTCTATAAATACCTAATAAGAGTCGATAATCCAAAAAGTGTTACGAAGAGCCATTATTATTTCGTTAAATACGCACTCGAGTTGAAGGCAGCATCCGGAGGAATTTTATTATGATTTATGAATGATATGTTTGCTACAAAAATCACAAACATGTCGAAAAAACGAAGACGGTTTAGGTAAAGTTTGATGAGATACTTTTCTTCATTCTACACGATGCACATGACGTTTAACGCTGACTCCATGTGCTCACCCCAACTTGGAAGCAGGCAAATAATCTAAAAGCGTTTCGCTATTTCACTCTAATTTCACACTTGCATGCTTCGAAACTTTGTTATATTTTGTGGACCACAAAATAAAGTGTACCCGAGAATTATTTGTGTAGTGTATCCTTACGCTAACAAGTAAAGGCAGCTTTAGACGATACAATTTCTCGTACGATGAATCTTATCGAAAGCAGTGTGCCAGGGTAAAAAGAAAAAAATATGGATTTATACCATAGCATCTTGCCCTATTGTAGCATTCTTGCTTTCACACTCTGGCACTACTGCTAATCGTAATATTCATCGTAGCATAAATGTTGTCGTCTAAAGCGACCTTTAGTCGAGAATTAAAGCATACAACCGAATAACGCTGTATGGCACATTGCGGAATGTGCTGAGTTACCAGTTGAATCATTCTGTACGGAAAATGACCGACATATACTGAAAGGTTCGTTTCGCCATTGGTCAAGAGATGGATGACACTAGTATGCATGAGCGGATTTTTGGAGGGCATTCACCCGTCATTTCAGAATGACTTTAAATATTTCGTTCTAAACGATAGCTTTTAAAGTGATTGCCCCCTCCCAGGTCTCTATCGTGCCCCCAAGAGTAGTAAACTGGTCGCTTAGCGGAACAACGCTGTATGTGCAAGCAAGAAAGCGGACGGCAGCGAAGTCATCTGCTGCATTGTGTCATACAGCGTTATTCGGCGGAAAGCTACAATTTTAGTTTACCATTACTTTAACCGAAATATTACCTATTTATTTAACAATATCCAGATACAGGGCAATTTCATTAATTTTCAATTGATATATCTGATAAATAACATGGAAAAAAGATTTTGGAAAGAATTCGCCCTGGCTTTATTCAGGTACAATTTTAGTATTTGCCTGGAATGGTCGAGGCAAATATTTTACACAATAATCTCGTGGTGAATTTGAATGATTTATATACTTTCAAGATGTGTCATAGTAAAATAAATAAATAAAGATTGTTGAAATTAAGCAATGAATAGACTTTGGGTTCTCCACTGTATAACATGATTTGACCTAATCTAACCTTACACTAACATAACCAACTATTAAGTAAACAATAAAGGAAAGTGGGGTAATACAATAAAGAATTATATAGTGGACAATAAAGGGGATTTCTTTGGTATTAGACAGTAAACTAGAACTAACCTTATCTCTGCTAGTAAATCACCCATCACTATAGCTTATTACATCAATGAGCCGACACATTAAACTGAGAGATCCGATTCAAAAAATGTAAGCCTGACAGAAGCTATATATAAAAGTGATTATTATGCTTTTGGGTATCCTTAGAAGTATTCTAATGAATCAGTAACACACAAGTTATCAGTTCTGAATGCATTGGGAAAGTTTCTAATGTGCAGTCTAATTGGGATGACCACTATTATACGGGACATATCTAAAGTGGGACAAACTTTACAGACAAATTAATTACACCAATACAATAAAAAAAAAGTTATGTAAGCATGTGGCCGAATCCGCTTCCTTTTCGAGATACAAGATGATACAACTCATACAATGTTCTCAATTTGGAGCCCAAATTCAACACCTGTCGATGGTAAATATGATGAATATTTCCCCATAAATCAGAAACGATGCATTAAAATAAAATTTAGTTTAAGGTAATTTGTAGCAATCCGGTGAATAGAAGATTAGAAAATATCCCATTGGGTTCAGGCGCCAATTTGGTATATTGTTAACCCTAGATTACTAAACCGTAGTCTGACAGACTATGCGACAATTGCTGAAATCTCCCCCACCCCCTTCCACTAGGTCCACGCATCTCATACTCCGTGCACCTTCAGTGCGTGAATAGGCAATGAAGGTGAAGGGTCGTTCCCTTCCTACTCGCTTTCTTTCTGTGTCATTTTAATTCGCGTCGTCTAGTAAACTACAGTTTAGTGTTAGCGTTCCTCCAACTAAAAGTTATCATGCAATCAGTACTTCCGATTCCCATTGTAATGACACGAATTAAATGACGATCAATTAATTTCAACTCCACATCAACCAACTTACGCCTTTTTACTCACAAAATTCGACACCAAATATCAGGCACCGAAATTTCTTCTACAACAACTTCCGAAATATGTACGCAGAGATAGTATAACTGAAATCACTCCCAGCAGGAATAGCCTAATTATCAAATCAACGGACAAAGAATTCACAAAATCACTTTTTCATAGACACAGTTTCGAAATATTTGGCGAACACGATCATCTAAACCTCTCAATGAACCACGAAACTGTTTTACATAGCAACGATTAGAACAAAAATCTGAAGTCAGTTTCTATACCACACCCTTCAACCTAGGCAAAGGTCAAATATTTTAACAGTGTATATCTCGACGGCTAGACATATTAAAATTCTTTTTCCACATTTGGTATGCGAACGTTAAACGGTATTTGCGAAAATAATAGTGGCCTCAAGGTCAAATATTTAACCCTGTATGGCTCGTAAAGGACTACACATATTGAAATTCTGTTTTCATGTTTAGTATGAATACTACATGTGAAAAATGTGGTGACCTCAAGGTCAAATTTAAAGTTAATTTGATTTAACACCCTCGCGGCCGTAGAATAAAAAACTTATCATTCAGTGTATTTTAGTCACGGGAATGTTAAATATAAAACTGTATGTATGTATTCTACCTATTGCGGTTTTCGAGATATGGCGGTTCGAATTTTTCCAATTATACTCTTTTGGCGCCAGAACTATGAAAACCTTAAATTATGTTATTTTGTTTACGGTGATGCTAAATTTGAAAACAACTTCTTTCTACCTATTATTGCTTCCGAGAAATGGCGGTTCAAATTCTGTCAAGTTTTCAAATTTTAGACGTAGAAGTGAGAAACTCGCATCGGTAATGCAGAATGTAAAATTTGCTTCTCTCTACCATCTACCGTTTCCAAAATATGACAGTTTGAATTTGTCGAATTTTGTCATTTTAGACGCAAAATTGAGAAACTTGCAAGTTATATGTTATTTGGGTCGTTGATGAAGAATGTGAAATATTGTATTTTTCTACCACCTACCCTTCCCATATTATAGCGGTTTATTTATTTTGTTATTTTTAGAAATAAAATTGAGAAACTCACATTATATATGTTATTCGGGTCAATAATGCAGAATGTGACATTTGCTTCTTTCTATCCATTGTCGCTTCTAAAATATGGCGGTTTGAATTGAGAAACTCGCAAATTATATGTTATTCGTGTCGATAATGCAGAATGTGAATTCTGCTTTATGAAGACCTCAAATGAGACGGAGGAACTGCAAAACTGCGTGTTTGTATAGGTCTAATACGAAATTTAAAACCAAAATAGCATTGGATGAACAGGTGCTATAGCCACGATGGGGAAAGTAGCGCACAGGACTTCGCAAAGTATAATCTCGACATTCGCATCGCGAAACTTTCCAAAACTTCAATCGACTCTTCCGGATGTGGGTCGCATTACTGTTCGGAGTCCATGACATTGTTTTCTAGACGTGGAAGATTACAGGTAAAAGCAAATAAAGATGAGAAACAAAAGAAAATGTATAAGGGGTAACAGCACTATGGTGGCAACGTTTCTGTGGAGGGACACGTGAGTGATGAGGAGGGAAAGGGATAGAGGGGCACTGGAAGTCATGGGCATAAGACCTTGGATGGAATTAGATTAGGAGACGCCCAGGCTGCCAAATTATGAAGCTGAATATGCCCGCCCGTCAATCGTCCAGTGCGGCCATCTGTCATCTTGCGTATGCATGGAAACCACAAAATCCCTATTGTTTTATGTACACCATACAGATAATATTTATATGGAATCTATATCACATGTTATTATACTTACATTTGTTTTAGGCAACGTTTAAATTAACTCCAGGTGCGGTTGAATGAAAAAGACCCCTGTCACATAAGTAGTTGTGCTCATTAAGGAATTCTTCTGCGAACGCGGCTGACACGGCTTTAGGAGTTCAAAATCCGTTCAGGGCGTGGATGTTTCTCTTTTTTCTTCACTTCT
>JAGDQP010056766.1:0-12872 GCA_022664845.1 Lepisma saccharinum | reverse complement strand
AGAGTATGGAATGACTGACGACTATGGCGGACAATAACCATAGCAACTAATAAATAACAGACTATAAAATGTCAAATAAAATGAACGATAGACTGTAAAACTGTATAACTATTTTAATGTCAATTAATATAACGATTTTGCTATAGGTATGAAACAAGATTTGCGCCCGCGATAGCAAGAAGCAAGACAAGACAAGACAAGTCTATTGTAGCATATATTTTGGTATATAGAAGCGTATGTTAAAGATCGTAAGATTGTGTGTACGGGTAAAAGATCGCATACTGTTATGGGTTATATGTATGTTGTATGCCTACCTCTTGTTTGTACTTAGTCGTGGTAAATGGTGTCCTGGATGTTCGTCACTAACACGTATATTAGTTGCTTGGTGGATTCAATAAATATTTTGATTAACCCAGAAGTATTTTATTGGAACTGATATGTTTTGGTGTCTATATGTTTAGTTTTACGTTTACTAAAAGCTAATTTCCTTTAACTTAGCAGACACAAAAAAATCTATAAAATGTTTCGATCACAATCAGACAATTTGTATTTACTATTTTAAAACTGAAGCTTCTGCAGCGTGTAACCTTTCGTTTAGTACCTAGATACTAAATGGCAGTATAGTTAAATGCTAAAACTAAAATCAAGTCTCGTTACTTGAAAGAGTTTTGATTAAAACTATATATGGTTTGTGTTGAAGATGTATAAAATTTATTCAAAGTTACTTCGCAACTAAGATATGTAAATTACATTCCGTCCTCATTGTCTGAACGGTGTATGACGCAACTGGCAGATATTGTCATTATACAAAGAGTATCCGTTTGTATTCTAGCATTGGAAATCGCCAGCTAAGTAACGACAACAGCACCTAATCATGGCAAGTCATGCTATCACAGTGTCTCTCGCGACAGGGGAATTAGCTTAGACTTCATTAGGCCATAATATATGGTAGCGTTTGAAATTTACCTATCATAAAACCGGGAAATTTAAAAATCCTTATAGAATTCGACTTACGAGTTAGAATCAAACCTGTCATGCCACGCGAAGTACTGAATATCGAATTTATTTGGTGTTGCGTTCCCCTGACACTAGGAGCGCTACTGTTACCCATATTTTCCTGTCGAGGGCTCGCTTAGTTTTACATTGATCTTTGGTTTAATAAGTTTCCCGCAAACTCCGACAACTTACTTCATCACCGAAATTCAAAAAGTGTTCACTGTTGCCCGGAATGGACCCATGTGCTTCGCACCTATCTTCTTTATGACAATAATAATTGTTCGCTATTGTTTAAGTCAAATAATAAGCCATAGACATATTGGGCTAGCTAGATTTTATAGAATTGAATCGCCAACATTCTTTGAATTTTATGAAATACATAACGTTCTCTGATGAATGTATTCTTCTGCTATCCAAATTCGGAAAGGAAGTACATATAAAAATAATAAAAGCTACAAGAGGAGACAATATTTGGCATTCGTATTTTTTATTTTGGTGCTTTTATACGGTTTGTTTTGTGGAATGTCAAATAAGATGGGTCTGGTAGGACAACTCGATTGCCATTTCAAACAGTTCCTCTTGGTTGAAATTTCCGTTTCGATGCAGTTACATTGATTGACATCTTCCAATTCTTGAATCAGTAATGTTCACTGTGACGTGCTTTCCTACATAGTTGATCCGTTTGGATTCGTACTCGCTTTGTTTGTAGTGGTGGTTCATTTTTCATGGTCTGATTTGTTTGACATTATAAGATTTGTTTTTACCTAAGGATTGACAACTATGTTGTTGAAAATGTATGTCTCCATAGCGTCCATGATGATAATGTTTAAAATTTTAACGTCTTTTTCTTTTTGTAATTTATTTTTGTCACACTTTGATAGTTAAGATGTTTACTGGCCAGATGGCACTGCAGTCTATCTTGCTTGTAGCCGATGATATGCTTTCAGTTAAGGCAGAGAATCAATGCCAGTGTGTTAAATAAGAAAAATGAAGCGCCAACATCATACCCAAAACTCCTCCTCCCAGTAAAGTAGCTGGATAATTAGTAAATCTTCCATAGCTTGGTAAGCATGGTATTTTGCGTAGGATTCTTCTTTGTGTAGAAAAGTACACAAATGTCGGCCAATGTGTTAAAGAGACACATGGCTCATTTCACTGTATAGTGAGATTTTTATTGGGCTACGATGCGAGCTTATTTTGGAATTCGTTATGCAAGTTAATAGAACAAAGATAATTTATTTTGCAGATAGTGATTCAGACCAGGTGTTGTAATGCATGCCATTGTATCTGACGAGAGGATGTTTACATGAATACTTAACGTCCTTCTTTTTTACGGGACATTATGGCATTCTTGTTGATTGTGAGGTAGTGTATTATTAATTCGATGAAATAGTCTAGAGTGTATATTAAACATTAATAATTCAATGCTAATCCTTGTGGTTTAGGGTTCGTTTAAATATTACAACAGCATCCAAGGTTTATCCTCGGTCATACTAGGTAAATGCCGTGACGTTACCTAGCCCCGGCAGACTAACTTCCAACATCCTTTTTTTTATTTTTGAGTATTTTTAATTCTATTCGAATAATTTCAAGATTAATGTCTGTGCTAATTGTCGCAACGATTTTTATGACGTAATTAAATCTTAATGGAACATAGGAATAACACTATGACTACACTAATGAGAGAGAAGCGTGTACATGATCTACATTTTATAATGATGATTGTATACGAGAAGAATGTAAGTAAAGCACTGTATGTCAGGTTTACCGTGTAAAAAGGTACGTGATTATTCCTGTTTTAAAACCACCACGATCTAGGAGGAAAATTAAATATTCTTACATTTAAAAAAAAAAAAAGTGTAACACAATTTAAACATTAGATTTCTAACACGATATATATATTTAGCGCCCTTCTACAGCACAGAAGAGCTCCGTTCACTTTTGTCCTTTAGGCAAGTTTGGTTCATCCCGACACACGAAAGCCGAAAAAATCTACAAAACTCAGTCATAGGGCGTCCGTTCGTTCCCCTAAATTCATATTTTCAATAAATATTAACATTTTAACTCTATCATTGATCAAGTACTGTCAGGCAATAGTAAAAAAAGTGTTTTTTTTTTAAAGTAGCATGAAAAAATAGAAATAAAAACCTTATCCTGTTTTTTTTCTGCCGTTCAATTTTTTTTTAAAGCAACTAATTAGGTATTCGCAATTTCAGCAGGTCACAAAAAACTGACAGTCTGCCAAGTTCCTTGCAATATATTAGCTACGTAAAGGAAAAAAAATGTATTATAATATCTACTGTCATAATTTTTATCCTTTTTTACGATATGTGTGCGAAGTTTATGTAAAAATATTTAGAACTTTATATAACTTAATGCAAACAATATTGATACCTGCAACTGCACACTTGGTTAAATAAAGAAACACTTCGGGGTCTAAACCGGCGCACACGCTTCCTTCGGAGTTCGGACAAACCATGCTCCCCTTACACACCTAGCGTAACTAGATTCAATTTGGTAGAAATACCTAACCTGACTTTTCTAACCGAATGTAGCGCTATCTCATAGAACTGTGTACAGTTTGAAAGTGCGTAAATGGTACGACGTAAGAGCGAGAGAGAGATTGCGAAAATTCCAAAGTGAAGAAATTAATCAAAAGTGATGTGTTGAGCGATTTTTACGATATGGGTGGTCAAGTGTATATAGTGTAGAAAAACCGGCAAAACGCGTTTGTCGTCGTGGCGCCTTTTGTGAGGTAAGGATGAGGAAACAACAAATGTTGCAGGTTTCAACATTCTAGTATTAAATTCAGCGGGACACAAAGTTGCAAGGTAAATTACATAATACTACAAATAATAATCAACATACAAAAATAGTTCAATAGATCTATTCAGTAGAAGAAATAAATCATAATTAATTGCTCAAGGTCATCTTAATGTTTACCAGAAGGTTCGTTAAAAAATCCTCGTGAAATTGTTCTGATTAATTTTCACAAAAGAGTTACGTTAGTAACATAACGGTATTTCTATTGAACAGAGTTATAGGTATATGTTATAGGTATGAACAGAGTTTGCGTTCATATAGTATTGGATAAAAACCCCACGTATCTATTTATTTGTATGAAGTGAGAAGGTTTTAGAGAATGGTCGAAGCCATTCGAAGTTTTCACAGCCTTTTGAGGAAAGAGAAACCACTCGTAAGTAGTAAGCAGAGGTAAGTACGTATTGTGGTTAGTGTACAAGGGCATATGCAAAGTATACTCCGTCTAGTTGTTTAAAATTCACCGGTGGTTTAGTGCACTAATTCTATATTTACGCCCTAGACTGAGAATGTAAGAGAAAATATATTTGGCTTTTGTTTTTCTATCTTGCTATGATTTTTAATGAATTGTGAATGGTCTTACACAGTCAGTATACGCTGCGAACAAAGTGACACTACTGAAAGTTTAGATACGAATCTTTCAGCTATAAAAATCATCTTTAATCGCTATGTACAAGAATCAGACAGAATTTTAATGTTTTGTATGAGAAAACATTATGAAACTAAGAGAAGCAAATAAATTATACATAGGGTACAAGGGTTTTTAACGTTTCGTCTGGATAGAATCTCGTGCATTATTCCCTTCTGTATCATTGATGTCAAGCTGCGCTGTCTCAAAAATACGTATTTTTGTAATTGTCGTTGAATGGTAGATTTTAAGAATTAATTTTACTGTAATTGAATGATTTGAAGCTTGGATTTTCAAAACTAAATTAGACCCAATATGCCATAGACGACTTGTTTAATGGCTGTGTGTTGTAATAAAAGGTCAAATACTAATATTTTGTCGTAGGTTTCTGTGAAAATTAAGATTTAACGAAAATGCATGAGTCCGATAGGACTAAGTTAAAGAATAATGACCGTGAAAATTATGACTATTTTCAGGAGGACGAAGCACTATAATTATAAATATAATCCGATCACCTTTTGCTGACAAGTAATTTTTGTGCATTTTACAGAATTATTTATATTTAGGGATGGGGTAAGCTTTTGTGTTGCTCATGACTTGTCTTGTATTTTCGGTTTTGGTAGTGAAAGTCAAAATTTTAAGGGTGTAATAAAATTTTAGTAGGGTTTCAATTTATTTTTCTTAGTTTTTCTTTAAGTTGTGGGTGTTGTTGTGAATTTAGGCGGTAAATACCTCGAACTGGGGGTCTGTCGGAATCACTGTAGCTGTTGCTGCCAATATTATTGCATTACATAATAATAATTCGCAACTATATTTAATACACTACTGAATGAGCCCTCTCCCGAAGGAAGAAGTTGCATTGTGGATTTTCGTAAGGCAGACGCTAGTTCAAAATTGGATATGGGTAAGATCATCCACGGCATCTCACCAGACCATCTCAGATTTCGATGAAACTTGCTATGGTTGGAGGATTTCTGGCGCTGAAACGAAAAATGTTAATTCTGCTGAGATCAGTGGTGGGGTTCAAAAGTTATGGAAGTTCAAATTTATGGCAAAGTTGACAGAAACGTGCGCGCGAAACCATATCAAAATAGAAAAACAGGATTACCTTATTCGTATTTGTCCTAGTGAGGTCAGGTTTGTTTTATGGTATTTAGATTGAAATGAGCCATCGTCCGGAGTGAAATGTGTACAGCGCAGTTTAGTTTGAGATCTGGCTTATTAAAGAATTGCAGTATTCCGAATGCAATCTGGTATTTCAGCACCGGCCACGCCTTTAATTGTGATAAAAAAAAACATAGATAACTGGTAGCATATTCTTACACTTTGCCAAAAACTGGGATGGAGAAATGCTAGTGCTTTAACTAATTTAAAGTTTTAGATTAATGCCTGCAAGGCTGTTCAGGCAGATTCATGAAGTTCCGTTTTTGTATCCTCTGGAAAATTTAGTTATGCAATGTGTAAATAGCATATCGAAAGAAAGAGGGAAAAATTTTCCTATTTACTAATACTACCCGTTATTACAGACTATTTACCTTCTTTTGTAAGGTAGAAATCATGACGAGTTAATGAGCGAGAAATGGCAGTATGGAATTGAAAAAGTAAGAGATGCTAATGTACTATTCGCATGATGTACCCTATCTCAAAATGCTAAAATATGCGTTTTCATCACAAAGACAATCAAGAATGCCCAAGTGTTGTGGCGTTGGATTAGATCTGTGAATTTTAAGTGAATTATTGTCCGGTTCCAAAAGTTATGATTTTCTTAAATTCAGTGCATGATTGATAAGTACAGGAGTAACTAACCGTTCATTAATGTTGCTTGTTAGAATTTTGAGTAATTGTCTTGCTCGCAAGTATAGCAGTGATTTCCACTTTAACAGATAACCGTTTGTTGCAGAAGTTGCGAAGAAGCCGGAGTGTGGAACAAGATAGAACCACGTATCCTTTGCATTTGTTGTCTTTTGTTTAAATTAATGTATGTAGCTGGCAGCTATACCTAAGTAAGCAACAAGTAGATATTTGTTTGCAAGGATAAATACACTTGGTTGTGCGGTAGACACGTTTGATAAATGTGTAAGATATTTCACCTATTCTCTACACGACTGGATTATTATATTGCCAGGAGTTTTTGAAATAACTATTGATTATTTGGATTGTTACCAAATAAATGTCTACCTTGGGTGAGTGCTCCATACGCAAAGACCAAAAAATAAATTTATATTAACTGTTTAATCAAAGTACTCGTTCTCAGAAGACACGCTGTTGCCATCGTTCAGGCAACGATTGTATTCAGTAGCGAAAGAAGTCTGCGAGAGGAAAAACTCCTCAACTGTATGTTGCACCGCCCGAACATCAGAGATGATTTTCACTGGCAGGAAGTTGAGACGGTCGGTAGGCCTCGCGTGGAGGTGAGCGAAGTGTTGAAGGAGTTGGAACCAGATAGTTGAAATGCGAAGCACGTGAATAAAATTACAACTCACTACTTCGCAGGTTCTGTTAAGATCAATGATCGATTTGATACCCCGATACTATGATTTTTGTTGTACGTGAACAGAGTTATTTTAAAATTGAACACAAGACTGCGATCTGGTTTACTGTTATCATAAATTTCAGAGTAGTGACAAGATCTCGCACAGCATTGTACAATTTATGATTTTTTATATAGAAACAACAAGTTATAAAAAGAAAAACATATTTTAAACTTCCAGCAGCAGACATTACCTTTTGATAGTGCGTGACAATTGATACAGGTTTCAGATACCGCGAACAAATCCTCTCGACGGAATCTGTCGGATGTCTCATAATAATCCAAAGGCTTTTTCAATAGCTTTATCTCGCCGAACAGATATGAGCCTATTAACACGAGAATTGCAAATTTGCTATCCTGATACACTCCCCAAGGGCTTATATCGTTAGTAGTGCCCTTGCAAACACAAGGGAATAGGTTTTATGCAAAACAAGACGCAATTAACAAAAGTACATTCTTAAAACCACACACTAAACAATATAAGAGTACATACATAAAATAACGATATTGTATGCTATGAAAATCATTATATACTAGAGTTGGAGATTTATTTTTATTTTATTTTACTTCCTTCAGTCGAATTTAATGTATTCATAGCAGATTATATATTTGCTGACTCCAACCGTGTCCAAAATAGGCGTCAAAAGGCAACTAATTACGAAATATAGCCAAAAAATATAAAGTATTCAATTTTTGAACGCTAGTGACACAGCCATGGAGAATAGTCGAAACTAGAATAATTTCGCAGAAAAAAGCTATCAATTTGGACTTGTAAAAGTATACTTAATCTATACCAATACCAAAATATAATGAGAAACTGATTAGAAAAAAACGTACAGACAAAGAACACTACAAACCTTTACCATACACGTAAAACTATACGAAACACCAAAGATTTATAGTCTGTAGTTGTTTTTAATGTGAAATGCCCTCAAATGACGTTCACAGATCATTAAAACACGATGACTTCCGAGTTTCCCCGCTGTTTCTGAGCAAATACGTCGATTTTTCTAAATCCGTGGTTTCAGTGTGTTGATTCCACCTGTTGGGTCTCGCGCGTTAACCAGAAAATGTTAACTTCTAATTTTACGCTACAACATGCAGCAACATACTTGTTACCAACGTCTAACTTGAGCATTCGAATATTTCGATTATTTCTTTGGGCGGGGTACCCTCCCTACGAACACGCTTACAACTATGGTAACTGATATATGACTATAGAAAATGACTTTTGACAGTGAATACACGTCGTTTACTATAGGGGGATTATACCAACAATATAACTTCCTTGCGTTACTACAATGTTCGTGAGCTATATTACAATGATATGATCCTTTGTTACCTGTTACGTGACACAACACCGCTCTTATACAACCTTAATAGCCGGCTTTACACGATTGCGCCCAATTTATTCCCTATATAGCTCGATATATTCTGAAGATGCTCTGCCATACGTGTCCAGGCTTGGGGAGCCGAAATATAATTACAAAGCGATCAGGTAAGCACTCCAAAATGCCGTCTTTGACGGTACCCGGCACAAGAGAATACTGGACGATAACAGCAGTTTTTTTTTAGATTTTACCAGCACAGTCACACGAGCAATTGTTGATAATTTCACAAAGCAAGTACGTATGGGATAATATCAGGTACGAACCTACTGATATATTTGAAACAACCAAAGTTAATTATTTATTGTATTGTTTTCGTACGTTTCACTATTACGCCGGGGTCATGGGCCGGTTAGCGTGCACGTCACAGGCACTGCTCTTTGATTATTTTATATCACTTTCCACAGCTTAGTTGGCGTTACGGATTAATAATAATACCACTGTACAGGTACTAAGGTAATTTGATTTCATATCATGAAATCACCACGCATATCGATACTGCGGGAAAATACTTAGTAAGGCACCTACGGAACTCCAAGCAATAACATGTTGCCGACTGCAGCACAAGCCATAACTGGTAAAAAAAATAACTTGGAACAAACTTACAGTTTATGGAGCTCCTACACAGGATATTCCTCCACACATCTCTCGTCATATGTTCACATAATGACATATTTTCACCTTAAATGTATTTTCGTGTTCACAAAAATGTTATTATATGTTTGCTTCCATTGCCTTTCTTGCTTTTGAAGCGCCACTTGCAACGCTAAAGTCACGTAAGAGAGCTTCGAGCGTCCGGTAAAAGAAATTGACCGTAAATTTTTACTAGTTCCGGTGACATTCACGGATCGTTCAGCGGAACTTGCCATAAGTAAAAGGAATCACAACTCCAGTTTCATTTCAATGCAGTTTTAAAGAAATGTGACCGATGTTTTGGCCGTCACAAAGTGATCGATATCCAGAAAGAGGTCAATGACCTCTACTACTTTTTATTTAGATATGTTTACGACTATAGATCTTTTACCGTATTTATTACTAGAGATAGAAATATTGTTAACGCATTTCAGGGCCGCATTTATGCGTCTAGGCGTCTTAAGTCCATGACTTCCAGTGCCCCCCATCCATTCCATTTCCTGTCCCTCCTCATCACTCACTTTCCTCTCCACACAAACGTTACCACCATAGTGCTGTTACCGCTTATACAGTTGGTTTTATGTTCTTAATCTATAATTAATTGCTTTTACGTGTAATCTTCCGCGTCTAGAAAATAGCGTCGTGGACTCCAAACAGTATTGTGAACCACATCATAAAAGGTCGAATGAATTTTTGCAAAGTTTCACAATGCGAATGTCGAGATTGTACTTTGCCCAGTCCTGTGCGCTCTTTTCCCCATCGCGGCCATAACCAAACAGAGTTAAGGTGGAATTAAAAAAATGTACGTTATTCGTCACACCGAAACAGGAACAAAAATTCAAATAAACGTGCTTGCAAAATAATAGGACGTGCTTTATCAGAAAATGCGTGCAATCAATGCGCAAAAACATCACACAAGCGCGTATGAATACCCAGAAATTGCCCGAACTAAGGGTCCCCCGAAGTGTATATGTATTGTATCACTATCCAACATGTAACCATATTTTTTGCGGTAAGTCATTGTCTTATGACAAATTTTAAATGTGACCTCCTGCATTCTCATTGCACCTGTTCATCCAACCATAATCCATCCATCCTAAAGACCTTAAAATTAAATTCAGATTCTAACACCAAGCAACAAAGATATTTTTTTAAATCCGTGAGTAGGTAACATCATGAGTAAGAAGATGTGCATGCATTCAACGAGCGATTGGTTTATTTCTTGTCAGATTGTAATTATTGCGAGAGGATATAAATGTTTACCTAAGTAAAGTCAATGTTAATAGACTTGCTTGGTGGTCCACTGGTAGAAGGCGTCAGGTCATGAGCCACAAAGATCTAGTTTCGAATCCAATTTGGAATTTTTCGCTATGGAATTTGAAAGAAACATATCCTGTGCAAATCGAGACTAAATGATCTAATTAGTTATATTACTCATCAGTATAAACTGCGTACTCTGTTAGGTAAAGAAATAATGGCGAGGTAGTGCAAGATAATGAATAATGATGTGAAGTAGAAAAGGAATAAGAAACGTTTCTATATTTTTCGTAAATTCATTTACCGTTCCGTGCATAATCTGAAAATGTTGGCATATGCCTATTTATCACTCAAAGAAAAGGAAAATTAAGTAAACGAGAATGATGAAGCGTGGTGGTGTAATGATTCAAGATTTGATATAAAATTGTTAACTGAAAATTTTAATGGTTAAATCCAAAAAGATAGATTTCAAATTTATATGATTTTGTAGACAACCTGCAATGTGCGTTTATATCAAAGCACCTCTAAATATTAATGCAGTACTTCTGTTTAGAATTCGGGACAGGTTATAAATGCATGGTCGTATACGAGTGAGTTCTCGAGCAAAATTTTGATTTTAGTTGATTTTTTTTTCAACACAGTATGGAGTATGTCTTCCGGATATGGAACAAAATAAAACACGAATCATTATCATAAGTTTCCTTCATTTTTGTCCATTTACTGAGTCTCGGCGAGGAACAACTCAGATATATAACTTTCGTTGTTGATCTCTTTTCCAACAGTATGCACGGATCAGGTACCTGCACGGAACATTCTGCTACGAGTGTAATTGCTTGCTCAAACCAAGTTCATCATTTCTTATATTCCTATATATATTTACCGTGGTTAATTGGAGCTATTAATATATTTGCTTACTGAACTGTGTATGAATTGACTAGATGATATGGTTGGCGCATCAGGTAGCAAATTCCTCAAGAGCTTACTTGGATTTAAGTCTGTTGAACGTAGCGGTTGTTGCTTTGCAAGCGGTAAAATAGACTTTGCAGTCTTATTATTGTTTAGAACTTCAGGATTTTGTTTGGTGGGTTACGTTGGAAAAAAAGAGATAAGTGTTTTAATGTTATGAATCAAGTTTGTAGCTCCCGATGACAAAACAATTCAGGGACATTAGGATATCCAGCTGTCTAGTTGGGACGTCAGTTTGAAATTTCGAGTGACATTGAGATCGGTGGATTTTAGTAGCCTGTCTTCATATTGTACTTACTTCATTGAAGTCAATAAGTAAAAAACTAAAAAAAAATATCGAATTTTACTCTACATTAATACTCACATCACAGAAAAGTTTAGCGACCACACCGATAGGATTACTGACTTTCACATTTTAATTTCCGATAGAAGATCATGAAAATTTATGTTAATTTAGTTTCATTGTGTGTTTTTCTGCTTGAATAACAAGTCTCCTCCATATCCGATGATTAGTTTTTTTTTTAATTTAGAAAGGAGTAGAATTATTTTCCAGAATTACGCACCAGCGTTTGATTAATATCTTTCGGGATCATTTTGTATCGTTGATATAGCGTTGGTTACCTAGAATCCAGGCTTTTTAATAGCTTAAATTTTAAGTTATGTTCACTGTGTGAGTTTGTTGTAACCCGAATATAAACAAAAAATGTATTGGCATACATTCTTCATCGGTGTGTTAATAATTTTGCGTTGGGTTTTAGGTAGCCCTAAGTTAAAACGTGATTCAGATATACGATTAGTGACTTGAACTCAGGGTATCATATGAAAACATTTTTTGCATTGATTTTAGTTCAGAAAAACAAATTGTGATTTTATCCAACTCCAGAGCAATATATTAAGCTGCAATTTCAATACACTAATAATTTTGTCACTTTAAATTTCAGAGCCACTCAACATTTGATGGATTATGGAAATATAAAGAGACAATTTAGGCAAACTCTGTATTCCATGTGTGCTATTTGATGTGGATTATTCTATTAAATCAGAAATATGGATTGTAATGATAGTACAAATTTCGACTGCTCCATCGTCTCTCAGGAGTTCGAAGAAGTGAAAGACGAGAAAATGGAAATCTCGGATTTTTTTATTGAGGTAAGTGCATAGCTAAGTTAATGTGATTGTTACTGGTTCATAAGAACCATATACTAAACTTTTATTAAACAGTATTAGCAAACGTTCCATATCTTCTGGGACAGTTTTGAATTCAATAGATCTGGGCTAAGTGCTACCTGTCCAACACGTATTGATGCATTGTTTACATTGCATGCTAACACCTGCATTGAACAATATTCTCTTTATACCCCCAAAGTATAAATAATAGCAGCATCGCACCTGAATTTGCTTTCTTGAGTAGTAACAACAGTCTATTCTGAAATAAAACATCACAATGTGGGAGCATTTCATTTTAATAGAAATGTACAGCACGACTCTGCGTTCATGGTGTGACAAACAGGTACTACTAGTCTAACATCGAAGAATGCGAAACATCCTCGCTTTAGTACTACGACTGCCAAATTTCATGGAGTGCGTTGTCGATCCTACTACAATACGGTGACCTTGTGGCCAGCAGCTACACCCTGATATGTCCATTGGACCA
>JAGDQP010056765.1:0-12872 GCA_022664845.1 Lepisma saccharinum | reverse complement strand
AGTGACACTGATATGTGAAATGCTACAAATGTTGAGTACTCCTAAAATCCACCTTTGCTACGTATCTAACTGGTCGACGTAGTGTGTCATACAGCGCCAATTCAGTCTGGTGTCCACTCACATTTTTATCTTCTCTTTACTAACAAAAGTGTTAGTGTTACGAACTATATTATGTACGCTTAATGTACCAATCAGTGTACCTCAAGCTATTTTAGTTTTTTTTCTGCTTTGAATAAATTTTGTGACTCTAAAAAATAAATACGTTTCCTTTCTAAAATTACAGAATACCTATGAAATGCAGTATTTGAAAATACACTGTCTTTTCTTGGGGGTGGGTCAACCTAAAGAGGGGTGGGTCCTGCTGAGGTATGCATGACCTCTTTCGAAATGAATGGGCGCCACTGGGTATGGTTGCCAATCAATGTAAAAACACTTTAAATGATTTCTTTCTGAATTGTTGCTCTTTGACAGACTAGTGAAGCCCAAATGTAGCTTTGAAGAGAATAATGTGGATTTGCTTATGCAAATAGCTTTGATTAAGTAAGATTATATTTGATGAAATAATTCCTAAAAAAAAACACTAAAGATGTGTATCTCAAGCCTTACATATTTCTCATGTAAAAGAAAGTTTGTTTGTCTAATTATTCAGAAAAAGTGTAACGTTATATACATACACATATAACGTTATATTTAATGAAGCAAATTAATAGGGATCTGAAGGAAGTATGCTATTACATATTGATAGTGTATGAATGGAGCGCTGTTCTTTAATGTGAAGCGATTCGATATGAAATATTGATTGCATTTAGATTAGTTTCTCTTAAGTATTTGTTTTCTGTTTATTTAGTTAGTTTCGTTATCTTTATTGATTTGGTGACAAAAAAGTTAAATAGAACACGTAAAACTGGTTGCTAGCCACTCAGTTGTGGTTTATGCGTAATTCGTAAGTTTGCCGATACATGGCACAACTCCTATAGTGCTGACTTGAGCACCGGAATAGCGTTTTCAATAATGGAAATGATTTTCTATAAGTTGAAATATGGGCACAACAGTATGATTGTTTATCTACATGCTTTTATTGTCGTCGCAAGTACTATTATTATTCGTCGTTTTTTTCGTCGTCAGCCCCCCCCCCCCCCCCAATGTGATATACCGGTAATACCAAACTATGCATGAAACAGTTAATTTTACTACGTTTTAAACACTAAATATAGTTTCGAACGAACATACGTAAAGGAAATTGTTTGTAAATAATAAAACTATATGAAAACAATGTAAAATTTTAAAAAAATAAGCATAACTCAAAAAAAAATTCACTTCGAAAAGTTTCACTATTTTTGCTACCATCTATCGAACATCAAATACATTACTCGTTAATATGAAATAATATAGAGTTATGTGAAGGTTCAAGCAGCTCATTATAAGCCTATACTATATTTTCGTCTTATAGTATTTTAAATAAAAATAGATATATCTTCACTAATATCCTTGATCAATGAAAACTGAAGTAATTGATTCTCTCTTTGTTTGACTTCACATATGACGTAGACATGAACATTGAATCCTAAATTACTATGTTGGATTGATAGCAGACTCCTTCCATAACGTTTACTAAAAACTTTTCTTTATTGTAAAAACTGAAGCAATATTCACAATATTATCTTTCATCACTAATTAGACTTCTAGACAATAAGATGGTAAGACTTAAAAACGATTGTTCAGATAACCGTCCTGACATAGGACTGTATGACGACTACTCCCGAGGATGTGCTTGCCTACACATCCGGACACTCGGACCTCTGACATACAAGTACAATATAGTCAAGTAGCTTATTGATTAGCAATGCTATAAAAACAATTAAGAAGCGAAAGAACATTCTAAATTACCGCCACAGAACAATTGATGAACGTAACTAACAAAAATGGCAGTATAGCCAAGACATAAATATAAATAACCCTAATCACACACAAATTCAACTTAGAGCAGCCTAACATTAATAAAACTACTTTCACGATGAAAACCTAAACGCTTTCAAATTAGCAATCAGAGAAATATATTTACACATGTACATACTTTGCAAAATATAGGTTAATATGGATGAATAAACAGTCCAGACATCAGGAACCTGCTCACTTACCGAAATTGTAGAATAACTGTAGCTCCATGGTTCGTTTAACACCTACGTTCTTATAAATATACAGTACCTGAAAAGCCCCTCCCTGCCCATATCAATCAACAGCTTTATACCGTAAATAAAAGGTGTATCAAAAGTCACTACCTGTCTCAGGAAATTACTGAACTCAGGGGCAGCAGGAAGAAAATATCCGGGCTTCAGATTTGGGTTCAGACACCTTGATTTATGACGTCAATTTAATCTTGTAAGGGTGAAAGGATCCTTTATAGTAGTTCTTGCACTATATGTTATCGGCTTCCATGGCACGCTAGTGTCTGAATAAAGCAGATACAAAGAAACTGTCTTCAAATTTGAGTATAGATCCCATGTTGAAAGAACCCTTAACATATTAAATGCGGGATGGTATATGAAGCTAGATCTGACAAGGAATTATACCCAAGTGTGACGCGCCGATTGCAATAATATTGCACAGATATGTAGAACAGCAAAAAATAAGCGACCCGTGTTTTTTATATCGGCAGCCGTGAAGCCCAGTCAATAAAGACAAAAAAAGTGAGAATGTCGTAACAAATTAGGGGAAAGATGAATTTTTGCAGGTGTGTAGGACATATGGTAGGGATCACAAAACAACAAAGTCCCGACCTCTCCCCCGCTTGCTTTTCCCCCCACCCCGCTCAAACATTGGAATGACAGTACTTCATTCAAACGCTTGCAGCGTCCAAACCAATAGGGTTATTGACTTGATTCTTTTTTTGTTTTCTTCCTTAGACAATTATCTAAAAATAATGTTCAGTGCATATTTTATGTTTATCGTATAGTTTTGTCACAAACGTAAAAAAAAGTAACAAAATAGACATAAATTTATTGAAAGGAAATATAAAGTATTGCTAACTTTTTATCTTTATGTTATTTGCAAAATTTCTTCGAATCAACTTACAGATAACTTAAAAACCTTTAAAATTGTATTCAATAAGGCTCACCTTTAATAAATGCTGCTCCGGAGATGGCTGATAAACTAGGCACGCCATGATGCATGTGACGGCAACAGTAGGGAAGAGGCTTCATGAAAGTCAGTTCACAGTTGAAACATTATTTGGTTGATGGTGACGTTAATAACTAGAAACTCACTTCAAATATTAAAAGTTAAACTGATAATGTACAATATGAACGAATAATAATTTCCCATAAAAACACTATTAATAACTCACTTAACTGCATATTACACATAACACAGTAATTTCATTCATCTTCAGGCACCTTTGGATCGTCTGTACAAAATATTGGTACAATATACTCCATTGCAAGTCCCACACATTGATGTGCAATCAAACCCAACTCTTCGACAACTGCATACATTAACACATGGCGTCTTGCAGTTACAAGAAATTAATAAAAGTAACTCATCTGGTGCAGGAGGATATGTCATTGGTACTGGCCTCAACTTGTGGGTTTCTTGATATTCTCAACCCCACTATTCCACTGGGAGTTTGTTACCTAACCAAGTTTGAATTCGATGGTAGACCCTCAATGCATGTTGTCTTGAAGCGTTTGAGGTTGGTGGAAGCTTGGCCAAGTCAAAATTTTCAATGATAATTTTGCATTTAGCCTCTGGAATTTAAAGTACCTTGCTTCATCAAGATTGTTATATTGTGATAAATTGTACATGCTCAAAATGAAACGTTCTCCGTTTTCTGAAAGAACTTATTTTGAAATATTGGGTTTAATAAACCACTCAGCTTGGGACCTCGCTAAAATAAACTTTAACATTAAGTCAATTAGTTCTAGTAAATTGAGCCACAATTTTGATGTTCTGCTCACAGACTTCATGCTGTTAACGTGGTTTGTCAATTTTATTATAGACAATTGAACCGCTTCCTCCGCGCTCGCAGTTGCCTGAGATATTTCATTGTTTGTAAGTTTGTCATATATTTGCTGTATATCATGAGAAAATATTTCATCGTGTATTTCTTCCGTCACTTTCTCAACGATAGCAGCACCTGTTAAGATATATGCCCTAACCGCTCTAGCAATAGCATGACCACTCAGCATATGTTTTACTGTAGACTTTCAATAGACAATCTCCCATAGTGACTCTATTCCACTTTCTTCCATAATTCGACCAATACATCCTAGGTACGATATTAGTAAATGAAAACCTCCCAACCTTACAATAACTTTTGATAAATCAGATGAGTCTTCAGCACCAGATACCATTTCCATTGCCTTTAGAAAAAGGGGTTGATCAAAGGTTACAATGCATGTTTGATTAATTTTTCTACATTGCGTGGAAGCAAAACACAAAGCTGTGTACACGGATGATGGATTGTTTGGGTCAATGTCAATAAATGGAATTGCCATAACATAAGTCGTTTCGAAACTTGCTTCGTTGCTTGTTGATACTTGCATAAAGCCGTTCCAACCTGGTTGGGAGTTAACTCCACTAATCCATAAGAGATTTAATGGATGGATTAGTGGAGTAGATTAGTGGATAGATGATGTGTTTACACTGTTTTTTCTTAAGGCTATTATATCAGTCAAATCATCTATTATAATATTTTTTAGCCCACTCTGTTTCCGTTTTACATATGAAAGTTTCCGTATTCCACCTGAAACATGGAACGATCCGTCTACTAACCTAGGCACTTCGGTTGTTACAGAGATATTTGCAGATGGAGTTATACATGCTATTCCTTCCATAGCGTGGAATGTATTAAAACAATCCAAAGTCCTCACGTTCACATCAGCATTATCAAAAACAAACTGCGTAAAGGCGTCACATTGTATAACTAAGGATCTGCACTAATTAAGGATCTTAAGTATCTATCACTTTCGTAATATGAGGAACAAACTCCTAATGCAGACAGTAGTTCGATCAGGTGTTTCGATCCGTAAAGCCTATTCAAATACAGGGACAAACAAGTCTGTATTGGAGACAAGAATGACTTGGGACTTACAGCAGAAATTACTGCATGGTTGATAACAGCACGTTTTCTACGAATGTCAGGGTTCTCGTTTTCAGATCTTGTTTTCGATACTGTAGAAGTGAATAGTTTCAAGGTTTCCGGAATTAAATGATCGGAACCAGATCTAATATCCTCTTCATTTGGATATTGTTCACAATCATACTTCATTTTCTGGATGTCTTCCCTGACAATTTGTGCGGCTGTTCGTACTATCCTTTTACGTTTTTCTTCGTCAGTTTTTTCTCTATTTTTATACCATAAGTCAAGAATGATATGACTAGTATGTGACATACATCAAACACTTTTTCTTCCCGATACATTGTGCACTACCAACTGATCTTGAAAATAATCGCACAATTTAGATTCTAGATAATGATCTGTGTAATTAATATCAGCGCCACTTACGTATGTCAATTACAATGTCTGGCAGCTCTTTTATTGAAAACTGGCATTCATTGTTGTTTTCAAGATAATTACACAGTAAATTGAATTGTTCTAAAGAATCAGCTGCTTGTGGTAGCCCTACATTTTTCCACTTGCCTTAACTTTACAAAACTCTTTATAACAATCACCATGATAGCGCGCTTCAGCGGCGACTAAATCAATAACATCTAACACTCTTGCCTTAACTTTACCACTCCATTCATCGTCCCTATTATCACAAGCCCTAAGTATGGTTTGTTTGAATTCTAAGGTCATTACGTGATGTATTTGCCTACGATATTTTAGCGGGTATTTCGGGTCATAATAAACTTTTTCCCCACATAACACACAATCACGGTTAAAATGAAATGTATTTTATAATTCCCTTAAACAATGCTGTGGCGTAGTAGCCTGTTGTAGAGACTGTATACCGGATTTAATATTGCTGGGCCTAGTATACTGTTTCCTGCATTCATTATGAACTTTTATAATATTTACATTACGTAATGCTAGATGGATACTATCCTTCCTTTCAATACTGGTTCTTATGATAGTTTGTAATCCTTTAGTTACAGTCACTGCACTATCTTCAAGTTCTTTTTGCCTGCCGGGTGGCCGAGCGGTCTGAGGCGGTAGGCCATCGGCTCGAAGGTCCCGGGTTCGAGTCCCGGCAGGGGCATGGGTGTGGATTTTAACAATTAACAGCTAAAGGCGAATCGTGACGGGTCGAAGTCCAAAGTTACTTTACTGGCCCATATAAAAAATAAAGTTTACCAAAAGTTCAAGTTCTTTTTTACAAAAAATACATATTCTGGTAAATTCAGTTATTATTAATTATACTGAAATTAAATTTTGAGTAATACAATCCGTCAATACTTACATCACGATCAGATACTAACTTCATCATTTTCACTTGCCACCTATTCATTCATTCACAAGATCGACACAACAACTGTAAATACGCTCTAGACACAATGACCGTTACTACGAATCGCCGACCAACTTCATACTGACGGGTATAATATTCCCTTCTCAGACGCAAAACATATACAAACACGTTGAAACATGAGTGATACTGAGTGACCGCCAACAATTCCCGCCCGCCAGCCACACTCTAACCCGCGCGCCGTTGTCAGTGCTTACAATTGTTGACTTTTCGGCTTATCATTCATTAAAAGTATATACTGTTATACATCGTTTTAAAGATTTTTAAGTTATCTGTAAGTTAATTCGAAGAAATTTTGCAAATAACATAAAGATAAATAGATAGATAAATAGAACATTATTTTTAGATAATTGTCTAAGGAAGAAAACAAAAAAGAATCAAGTCAATAACCTTATTGGTTTGGACGCTGCAAGCGTTTGAATGAAGTACTGTCATTGCAGTGTTTGAGGGGGTGGGGGGAAAGTAAGCGGGAGAGAGGTCGGGACTTTGTTGTTTTGTGATCCCTACTATATGTCCTACACACCTGCCAAAATTCAGATTTCCCCTAATTTGTTACGACATCAAACCTCTATTTACTGGCCTATAGAGCAAAGTTTTATATGTATGAAATAATCTATACATTACAGGCTAGTCAATGGTATATAACACATTCATGCTAAGGTCACACAACATCCGGAAATGGACCAATCGGGGGTTGGAGAAGACCATTATATGCTATCTCTGGTCCCAAATGTATCGAGCGCCGCAGGTGTTAAAGAAGAATGCAAAATGTGTGATACGTGTTTTTTTTGTTTTTCGTCGAGATAGGAAAAACATGCGAAATACAAGCAGTGTCGTCTTTGGAAGATAAGATGAGAAAATCCTATTAGAGATGAATAATCCTGAGGTGATAGGCAACCAACGACACAATGTGTACCAAGAGTTGCACAATGTTTACTGCTGTTGCGACAGCTAGTGTGAATACCACCTACAGACAAGTTCGATTAGAAACCTGTTAGTATAATGAACGACTGGTCGTCCCGAGGAATTTTGCTTGTCGGTAATCGACAATGAGTCTTGTAGCGTACAGGAGGTATTAGTGGAGCTGCGAATAGCGGAAACGAATAGCTGTGTGTTTGTGTGTGTCTTTGCGTATGTTAGTTGTTGTGTCATCGTGAGGGCAGTTACTGGTGAAGATGTTTGAAACCAACCTACACAATGTTTTAGACTTACAGCTGCAGACATATAGGACAAGACAGCGTATTGAGTCTCCCATTAGTGGTAAAGAATTAGAAGTCAGGGACTACATTGTAGATCTTTTGGACAGTTGCAAATCTGGACAAGTAGATGTATCTGTATAACACGATTTAGTATGTGATGAACATATGGACAGTGACACGTCAGAAACGAACGATAAAGAAGAATCATGCTCAAATACCGAAGTACCCACTTCGTCGTCACATGTGGCCACAATATATGAGGCGGAAGAGCTGTGCGATGTAGATATGGAGTATAAATTAAGAGCAGTAAAGTTTTGGAGAAGTATGAAAAGAAAGTAACGTAAATTCAAAACAGTGCAAAATCAATTTAAAAAACTGAAACATAGAAATGAACTTTACAGATGGGCGAAGCAGGTTTATCAGGGCGGAGGGCGCGTTGAGAAGCTGCGGCAAATAGAGGATGCTGTGTATGCACAATTTTGTAAAGCTAAAGAGCAACATCTTATAGTGCCTGATACAGATGTAAGACGCTGGGCATTAGAAACAAATCGTTCTTTCTCACTGAAAAATTTTCGAACTTCGAGAAAATGGGTTTCTTTGTTGTTTAAAAAGAAGTACACCATAGTGTCGAGAAAGATTACAAACTTCATAACACGCACGCAGACAGAATGCAATAGGGACATTTATAATAACGCCACATCGTTTGTGCAGAGTGTAAAATTGGAAATTGACAGTGAGTCATATACTCTGGACAACGTGTACAACACTGATCAAAGTGGGTTAAATTTGGAATTCCATTCTGGTAGACTTCTCACACACCGTGGAGTGAAACATGCAATAGCGCGTGTGCAATCGGTGTCTGCTACAACTCATAGTTATACGACCCAACCCCTAATAGCTGCATCCGTTAATATACTGTCGCCTATGCTAATTGTGTTGAAGGAGGCAGGCAGTACTTTGGGATCCCGTGTACAGCAAACGATGTTTCGACCCCAGAATTTGTATGTATGTCGTCGTCCGGCAAGGTGACAAAATTGCTTCCGAACATGGAAGAATTATGTGTGTCAATTATCAGACATGGTTGTTCTGACGCAAACGGACATCCAGCTACAAACAAGAGACAATATTCTGAAACTGCAGTCTTTGGTGCACAATCAGTTATCCGCACCAAGATACAAGGCTGTGCTACAATCTGCATGGTTCCGTTCCGGGTACACAGTAGCGCGTCCTGCTGCGTCTATAAACCCAGTAGAATTTGGTTTCCATGATAGTTGATTAAATTGTAAAGTATCACTTTTGTGACAGGTACGAATGAACACCACTGATTGGAATATAAAATGTGCATACTTGTCTTCGATTGTCTATTTTGCATATATTTATTTGTTAATGTAGTACCTTTCCTAACGTGCAATATAGTAAGCGACGTGTTTTTGTTCTTGTACTTGTTTATATTTTCTTTCGTGATATTTTGTCACAAATAGATAGCCAATTGTCGGCTACAGGGTTCAAGATCAAATCTACAGTGACAATGTAGAGTGCTGTGCTTTCTGCAACCTTTTGTACAAATATGTGTCGTTGGTTGCCTATCGCCTCAGGATTATTTCTCTCTAATGGGATTTTCTCATCTTATCTGAGTTGTAAAACATCCCAAAGACATTTTTTTTTTAATTTTAATTTTTCTGTACGTCGGCATCTATGTTCCAATGGCTATTCACTTGCATAATATTACATACTAACTCCAACTAAAAAGTCTTTCTTTCAATACAAAATAATTTCAACTGAATAGAATAACATACAAAGTACTGTTTTTTGTTCCTCCTGAAAAAAAATACTCCGGTGGACTTGGAATGTTTCGCAATTCAGGTCTTCAATTATAGACGTGCTTTTACGTTTTATGTTGGTAAATAAATAATTCGCTGCCGTATTCAAGCCACTACTGGATCAGGACTCTCCCGGAGGCAGGACTTGGCCTAATGTTCCCACGCAGACCAGACGTTTGGGAGAGATAAGCCGAAACACCAGCTCCCAAATCGCATCACGATGCTGAGTGGGAATCGTTCCAAACCCCTTTCGCTTTGGAAAATCCCCTTGGCAGAGCCGAGAATCGAACCCGGAACCCCACGAACAAGTTCCTCATAAATATGACAATCCTCTTATAACTCTGAATAGCTTGAAGTAAGGAAATTGTATTAATAGTTACTAATAACTTATTTTGTAAATTTTATTATTATATCGATATTTCAAGAAAAAATCACACTTAAATACAATGATCTTTAAATAATGTTACGGTAAAGCGATATTATATATAGAAAACGTAAGAATGCCACCCCAAATGTTTTCCGAAAAAAAAAAGAATAAATATACAACACTTTCGTATGTTACAAAATTAATGTATGTGTCAAGGTTATAATTTTCAATACGGTAAGCATCTTAGGTTTAGGCTGGGATAGGGTCGGGGAGAGGATGCTGGAAGGTAGACGGCCAGGGCCTATTTTGCAGATGTCATCCCAGCATTTGCCTGGTATGACTGAATCCTTGGAAAACGTAAAACCTCCTAAATCCTAAGTCAAAGCTCCACCACTGAGCCACGATCGTTCGGTGCCATTCATAATTAAAGTAACTTATTCTGTGCTGCTGAGAGTATAATCCATGCTATTCTAAATTAAGATGGAAACTGTCTCCGGGGCTACACTAGAATCTGCATGAAACTTCCACAGTGCGTTAATGATTGGTTCAAATGAACACTCCTGTAGTGCTTTGTTTCGAAGATTCGCGGCACGCGAGTTACAGGACTTCAAACTTTTCGAAATTTTGCTCTGAATGCCTGAGAAGTAGGCAACCCTTCATACATAGGTGTTGAAGTTATATATTTAATGCACTTGAGAACATAAAAAGTTGCGCTGGAGATAATTTAAATATTAGATTATATTTACTCATGAAATTGATGTGTTAATTATTTACTCTGCTCAGTGCGAAATACGAATATTATATAAATACAGGGTGACCCAAAGGAAGCTTCCCATCCCGTTAATTTCGTCACCAATTGATTTCCTGGAGGAATCCCGACACACGCGTCTTTTAATTTAAGGGCGAAAATACCATCGTGGTCAAGCATTACATGCTGCCCCATCTATTGTGGTCTAGTGGCAAAAGATGAAATTTTATTAAATGACAATATGGGTCAAGTGACACAGAATATCAATGGTCTTTAGTTTACAAAAGCATGTGATCAATTACTAGTTTCTTTGAACACTTGGCGAGAAATTGCGTTTGGAAATCTCAAATATTATAAGTGAAGCTTGGTAATATTTGTTTCTGAATGTAATTTCAGAAAGTGACGGCAACAAAGAAACCTTAGAAGTTCTTTTGAATCTCTTTGAAAACAGAAAAAAGATACTTATCGTAACTTGATTAATTCTTAGCGGTACAACACAATAGCTACCCTTCAGTACTACAAAATGTGAGGAAGGTCATAATTACATACAATTGTCAAGTGAGCAGTTTACTATAATAAACATTATGAGAGCCCTCCATCGCCCATCATATAATGGAAAACAACTCCGGGAAGCATCACTATCTTCCATGGAAAATTTGGAATGGCATGTATTTTTTTTCAGTGCATTATTCATGTGTTGAGTTGCATACTCTTGCATACTACGATTCAGAATCTTTTGAAACACATGCTAAAGGCCTGAAACATTGTTTAATTTGTTAATAAGTTTCGAATAGTTATACAGCCATAAGTATGTTTGTGAACAGTTTCATGTTTGGAATAAAAAAAACTAAAACTGGAAGAGTGACTGTTATGCGGCCCTGTCATGTAATGTCTGCGTACTCTTGTGATGGAAGTAAGAACCTTATACGGCCACATGCACTTGTAAACGTAATAGTTGTTTTGTATGATACGTTCTCTGATACTGTGTTGTTTTCACTTTCTGTGGAGGTGTTGAAACAGGTTGTCCAGTTGGACTCTTGATATTGAGTCTTTGTGGTTTGTTTGTTGGTATTGTATTGTCAATGGAGGGAACAGGAAACGACTTTAAACATGTAAAATCTATATGTAATTCTTCTCCTTTTGAGAGAAAATGTTTGAGAGAAACTAATTTTCAGATTAATGGCACCGATATACTGTTTTCTATCTAAGACTTGCGGAAGCGATATACAACTATATAATTAGTAAATGTTCTGGTAATTCTATATGTTTCACTTTATAATATTTGAGAGTTCCAAACGCAATTTCTCGCCAAGTATTCAAAGAAACTAACTAGTAAATGATCACATGCTTTTGTAAATAGTAACTAAAGATCATTGACATACTGTGTCTGTTGACTCATACTGCCATTTAAGCAAATTTCACTTTTTGTCACTAGACGACAATAAAAAGGGACAGCATGCAATGCTTGACCACGATGGAACATTCACTCTTAAATTAAAAGGGACGTGTGTCGGGATTCCTCCTGGAAATCAATTCATCAATCAATTATTATGGCATACAAAGTGAGATTATGTAATAGCACAATTAATATCTGAAAGATCATAAACTAACATTATTATTTATGATTATCTAACATATGAAGCAATAAAATGTATTCATAACCATAAAATATATATATAACCATTCCTGAAGAAATTTAGATAAAATTTAATCAATCATTTTGTAATTTTAAAAGAAAAAGGTGGTTAATTAACATTGTGATTAAAACATTAAAGATGGTTATTTAACGTATGAGATAATACATATAAAATAAAGTAAATTACGTTTGTTATGATTAAATGATTTGCAAACAAATGAAAATTGTTTACACAGATGAATAGAAGTTTAGTGTTATATTGTTATGAAATTCAAAATTATTTTATTTTTTTAATTAAAAAATGATTTCAATGTATTATAAATATTATTTAATGAGGAGAAAGAAAAAAAAAACTATTTTAAATTTAAAAATTAATTTAGTTTTATATTGTTCAATCCGATTGGGTAATATTGTGCTATGACCTATTGATAGTGTATGGATGGAGCGCTGTCTTTAATGCGAAGCGATTTGGTAAGAAAGGTTGTTTGTTTTTAGATTAGTTTAAGTATTTATTTATTTAATTTTGGGTTTTTATTGATTTAGTGGCGAAAAAGTTAAATAGAACACGGATTATACGATAGAAGCGGGTTGCCGGCCAGTCAGATGTGGTTTATACGTAATTTGAAAGTTTGCCG
>JAGDQP010056763.1:1418-12872 GCA_022664845.1 Lepisma saccharinum | reverse complement strand
CAATAGAATACTTGATTTCCTTTTGAAGATTATTTATTTGATTTTTAATAAATTGGTTTGGAGCCCTGTGGAAGAGTCTAGTTAGATGTCTCTTTTGTCTGATTTTTGAAATAATTTCTTCTGGGAGTCTCTCTTTAAATGGAATTATTTTTTGCTTAGGTACTAACTCAGTCATCGCTTCCTGAAGTATGGTTGTCAAAGTATTGTTGACTGTTTCGATTTCCTCTATATTTGTAATTGGAAGTTTGATTCTTGATAATCTCTGTTTTATATTTTGTTTAAATTCATCCCAGTTAGTTTTGTTATAGTTATTATAATATGCGTATTCTATATTTGCGTTTTTAGTTGTAGAATAGAAGCGAAGATAAATATCTCCGTGGTCCGATGGTAAGCTCTTTTCAACCTTTTTAGACGCCAAAATGTTTGTCATTGAGGGTGATAGAATGATTTTGTCTGGTGAAGTTTCAGTGTCGTTTAGGAATCTAGTGGGTCCGACGTTTATATTGATAAGTGGAGATAGCAATAAAAATCTGAATAATCTACCGCCGTTGGTATCGGTTTTCAAGTCTCCCATCATAGAATGCTGACAATTTATGTCTGCAGGCAGAATAAGATTTTTATATTTTTCTAGATATGTAAAGAACGGTAGACTGTTGGTGATGTCTGTAGTTGGACTTGAGTACAAAGTTGCAATGTATATCGGGTCCTTCTTTTGATGAATTGATATGATTAATGGAGTAGTTTGTTTGTCCTCAAATGTATTTGGTATGGGAATTTCATTAGCCGAAAGAAGATTTTTACAAATAATAGCTACACCTCCTGATGCATCTGTTCGATCTTTTCTAAAAATACTAAAGCCTGGGATGTCAATTTTGATATTATTCGTTAACTTGGTTTCATTTATGACCAGTATATCTAAATTTTCATCTAATGCCAATTGTTTTATTTCATATAGCTTTTCCCGAATTCCATTTATATTTATGAAGCAAACATTTATATGGTTTGGATTACTCTGAGAATTATTAACTGCCATCATTGTTTAAATTTTGTTTCGGTATGTTGTCTTTGCCGTTTGTCTTCCGTTTCTTTTCAAATTCTTCGTTTCCGATGAAAATATGCCCATCTACCGACTGAATAATGTTCAAGTGTCTTTGAAGAAATTCTTCGGTTGGTGCTTTTATAATTGAGTTAATTTTAGTAATTGTTCTGGATTCTTCAGGTAGAGACAGAGTCAAAGTTAGAACAGAAAGCATCCATTTTGAGATTTTCTCCATCTGTTCATTTATGGCCTTATTGAGTATTTGTTCTATTTCTTGAATGGTAGGAGTTTTCTCCGTATCACTTCACTTGAAGCTTCATGGTTTTGAGTAATAACGTTCGTTTCCTTTAATGTCTCCGAATATTTCTTTTGATTTCCCAGTGGATTTGCTGATCTGAATATTCTATCCGGAACCGATGTGAAGCTTTGGGTAGGCCTGAGTGGACATGAAGCAGCTGCAGTGCGATGTTCTACTCTTTTACAGGTAGCACAGAAATGTTTGTTTGGAATTTGATTGCATTGATAACTTGGATGTTCTTTGCCACACTTGTAGCAAAATGGCTTTCTTGTGCACGTTCTGTTAATGTGGTACATGAAACACGTACGGCAAGGAAATGTTCTTCCCGAGTTCCTCGACTCCTCAACCCTATATCTACAATTTCCAATGTAAATTCCGTTTGTGATCAGCCCACTAACCAAATTGGGGTCCTTGGTGAATACACGAACCAGAGGCAATGGACCTCTGTCATTCATAATTCGAGTAATGTTTGTTATTTGTGGATAATTTTTCTTAGTTGTAACTAGTAATTCCTTTGTTTCTATGTCTGTGGATATATCCCTAATGACGCATGTGAAAGTTGTGGTATATGTAGGTTTTTGAGGTATCTTTCTACGTTCATCCATAATGACAAATTCCGTTCTTGTACCAAAATCTCTTTCCTTAAAGGCTGTTAAAAATCTAGACTGATTTTCCTTATCTTTAAATTGCAATCTATATCCATTTTGTCTAAGTGTTTGATGAATATCTAGCTTAATATTAGCAAGTCTGTTACAAATGATTTTGTCAAAAGTGATAGAATTTAATAAGTCATTTCTAACATTCTTCACCAGTACCGAATAATTCATTAATTCGAGAACCAAATCCAAATAGAAAAAGTTTAAATTCCCCCAACACCTCGCTGAATATATGTGAACATACATATTAACACTTTACAAGTATTCGTTTCTCACTCGGAATTACTTACTAAACAAACATTAGTTATAAAACACAATTAAGTCATTCTTCTTCCTTAAGAATAACTATGAAGCTTCAATCAAAATGTTATTTAAAAATATAGTAATTAACACATAAACTAATTACCGTCACTTGCAATGTCGCGCGCCATCTCTAAAACTACACGACAGGTACTCTGTGTAATAACTGTGTAATACAAGCCGTTGCATCCTTCAAGAGTAATCGCGAATATCATTTAAAACGCTTAATTCCTTGAAGAAAATAACTGGAAGACCACGCGAGGAATAGAACCAATGATCTTTAGAACGAAGGTCAACAAGCTTGTCATTTAGCTACACGAACCATAGCAAAAGAGTTGTTAAATCTGCCATTAAAATCGCTTCTCTCAGCCGTTTATTTATATATATTCTAGCTTTCAGTACCTGCTCTCCACGTTCCCATGGTCACTAATTTAAAATAATGTATGAAAAATTCAACAAAGATATTGTTAATAATAAATATGAACATTAAAATTATATTGTGGAAGAAAAAGTCTTAATGACTGCCGTGAATTGAATCAGGATTTTTTAATTCGTAAGCCAATGTGTTACCAACGCGCCACGCTGGGAGCTGTCAATAGGTGGTCTCGCTGTTGTATTTACAGGCATTCCATGACATCTAGCCAATACTGGGATTTACATTCGGAGAATCGTACTTTTAGAACCTCTAAAACTTAAGTGGTAAAAGAATCTAGAGTCTCGGTAAGGTTTTTTTTTCTTTAAATCAGTCTTGCCATTTCTACGGTGCTCCAAATGAAAATCACAGCAAACAATTTGGACTACAATATCATGAGTTGGAGTTGAATAGCACTTTCGCGTATAACCGCCGCTAACCGTTGCTCCCCTTTCCCCACGGCTAACGAAGCCCAGTCCCCTACGAACGCACCCTTCCTCCTTGCCAACCTCATTGTCGCCTGGTGTGCATCCTGGCCTTGTGGATTTATATACATCCTAGCTTTTAGTAGCCAAACTCAACGTTTCCATATGGTCAGTTTTTTCAGTAACTTTAGATAATGTCCGAAAAAGTGAAAGAAACCAATTATTTATAATCAAGAGCCTAGCGGGGTAAGATGGCAAAATGTGCCTTGGAAGGAATCGTGATAAAAAATACTACCATATTCAGCATAAAAAATGACTGCTCACCACCAAATTTCAACTCAAGATGCTAATCTGACCTCAAAATATATTAAAATGTGTTTTGGGGTAATTTAGTGTAACTATTTTTATTTGAACCTACGATGACCTTTTTTTTTAAAAAAAATTGAAGATTTTTCAAGCTCTGCAAGATGATAATTGTCATTTATGTTCGTTCCAAATTTAATTTTTAGAGAGGTTAAAAAATTGAAAAATTGAATTTATAAAAAAAAAACTAAGACAAGCGTTGACTCGAGAAAAATATGTGTTATGTGTTTTAAGTGATTCCATAACCATGGATATTCTCATATGGTTTAAAGTGGTAGAACATATCCAAAAATAAGACACGTGGCCGGGCTTATTACGTAACACATGCACTGTAAATACAATTTCAAAGCTCCATTGGCCAGGTCGCCATCGTGGTCGACTGGTCAAGATGTGGGGTTCTTGAGCGAATGTCCCGGGTTCGAGTCCCGCACGGGACAACACTTTATGTTATTTTCTTTCAATATTTATTTTATATGCTCATATTTATTATTTAATAATTGCTATGATATATATAAATAACTGATTGCTACTGAAAGCTAGGATATATCTGGATGCACACCCAGATCGCATGTGGCACGCTCTCACAATCAGTCACTTTATAAATTATTCAATTTGCGAGCCTCATGAGTTTATTTTTATCATGTCTTTAAAGGTTTTTTATTACGACTGCCTACACCGTGAAATGAACAGCACAGAGACTGGGATAAGATAAAGATAAAATGAACGTAATATGTTCCAATTTTGCGTATGTCCACCTGTAACCGGATGCTGCCTCCTCTTCGTCGCCGTTCCTGCACGGGTCCCTTCGTATGTACCGTGCCCCCTTGCACACCTCGTTCGGTGTGCGTCCAGACATATAGTAGCTTGAAGCACCAATTAGTTATTTATATACATGCTAGTAATTATTATTAAATAATAAATGAGAACATATAACAATATATTTTGAAAGAACAAACGCAGAAAAAGGGTTGTTCCGGGCACGACAAGAACCCGGGACTATTCACTCAAATTTCCGAAGTCTTGATCAGTCGTCCATGAAACCCAATGGCGCTTTTGATCTTGTATTTACAGTGCATGTTTTACGTAACAAGCTAGCTCATGTGTCTTATTTTTTGGTTATATTCTACCACTTAACAACATAATAAAGAAATGGCCATCGAACCAATAATAAAACATAACATATATTTTTTCGAGCCAACTGTTAGTTTAGATTTTTTAGATTTAATTTTCTATTTTTTCTAATCTCTCTAAAAATTTGAATTTGGCGCCAACATAAATGAAACAAACATCTTGTAGAGCTTGATAAATTATTCTACTAAAAAAGTCATCGTAGAATCCGACCTAGATATCACTGATCTACCAAAACACACACATTAACTTATTTTGAAACTAAATTAGCATATTGCAAACTAAAATATTGTGGAGTGTCGTCATTTTCAATGCCGAATATGGTAATATTTTTATCACGATTTCTTACCTGTAAAAGACACTTGTCACCATCTTGCTCTGCTAGGGCCTTTGAACTTTGAAAAATAAATTTTAGCTTTTTTTTCACTATTTTAAATAATATACGGAAAATGCAAGATAATATTAAAAATGCAATTCTTAATAATATACATTAACACATTGTGACACATTTTAACAAGATGGATACTGACGCACAGAAATAAACCTTGGAATGGATTCAAAAAGCTGTCATAATTTAAAAAAAAATAACGCAAATGTTCTGATCTCACTAAGTTTGTAAAGTATATTCGAATTCAGAAAGAGAGATACGCAAAACGTACGGAAACCCATTGTGCGAATTAACAGGCGGTGACGGGGAAATTCCACACGGGAGTCTTCACGTTGGAACACGCATAGTGCAGAATGTTAATTTTATCACGCTATTTGCATATCAACAACATATCATCTCCCCTGTAAAAATACCTTTTATGCGCACACTATGGCAAATTTAGAGAGATTTCCCATGTTTTGTCTTCAACAAACACCGAGATGATACCATCAAAATAGGCTCTGGCCGCATTATTCCACTACCCAGTTTTCGTAGCTTAGTAGTATGCCTCGAACATGAATGTTTGTGTGTGTGACTTCAACTTAATTCTAAAAATATCAGTCTATGAGACTAAAGAGGTATATCAAATAGTAGAAGTAAAACCTGATTATGGTGATCAAACTGCCACAAAAAAAAGTCCTAGATCGTTGGCTTAGCATTCGATGATTTCAGGGATCGATTCCAGCGGACGACCATTCTAACTGAGATTTCCCAACAATTTTCCCCAGTGATACAGGTAAACGCTTATAAAACAAACATTGGCCGTCTACCTTCCAACACACTCTCCCAACCCTATTCCAGCTTGATCGTCAGATGTCAAAAGACCTTAACGTAATATTTAATAAATCCTTCTAGGATCCTTTTAACCAGTTTAAATGACAAAAATCAATTCGGGAGGTCGTGGGTTCGATCCCAGTGACCAAACATCCAGACTGAGGATTTTTCCAGGGCTTTTCCTCAGTCACACTATACAAACTTCGGGAATGTACATTTAACATAGCCCCTCTCCGACAACTTTCCGAATCCTTTCCTCTTCCGTATCGCGGCCTAGGGTAAGCACGAGGGTTCGAACCCCACTACCAAATAAGCTGCCTAAAATGTTCAGAGTTTCTATCAGTTCCACGAGTCAAATGTTGAGTTAGAACCACAACTAAAGCGCTGACGCCTACTTCCACTCATCCACTCTTTGGCAGAGGCGTTCAAACCAACGTGCTTCGACTTCCCAACGCGCAATGTTGAACTGAAATTCGCGGCTTTGACGTATTTATCAGAGTGATTGGGTGCTAGTGGATCACGCTTCAGGAGTTAGTAATTTCAAAATTATCGTAGTGATATCTCCAGGAATTCTTTTATACTCATGATGGCAGGTGAAGCGCTCATAACATTAAATAGTGTAAAATATTACCTTACCTATGAACATTCACTCTATAATATTTGAGAATTACAAACGCAATTTCCCGAAAATTTTCGAAGAAACAAGTAAATGATCATATAATGTGTTACTTTACTCATGTTGTCATTTAAGGAATTTGCACTTTTGCCACTAGATCAGAATAAATTGGGACAACATGACATGATTCACCACACTGGCACATTCCCGCATAAATTGAAAGGGATGCGTGCCTGGATTCCTCCTGAAAATCAATTGGTTACGAAATTACCACGTGTATAAGCTTAAAGCCGCTGTTTGCCCATAGACGGCGTTCGTGAGCGTATGAAGCTACCATGGGAACGCCAGACCTATTGTGTGGATGAGTTGGACATCTGGCAACACAAACCAGTGCACATAATCAGCAAGTGCAGACAACAACACACAGTGTGCCGTTTGTAAGCATGGCTAGTTTTGTGCCAGGAAAAGAGTATATGCAGGAAGATCTACTTTTCTGCTTCCATTTGAAGAAATCGGCTGCCGCAGCGCATCGAATGCTTGTAGAGGACTATGGTGACAGTGCTTTATCGGAAACAACGTGCCGGGATTGGTTTTGTCGGTTCAAAGACGGCGATTTTGACCTGAGTGACAAGAAGCGTGAAAATCGGCCCAGGAAGTTTGAGGACCATCAATTGCTGGCTCTGTTGGACGCGGACGATACCCAATCACAACAAATGCTTGCCGAGCAATTGGGCGTTACTCAAGCAGCCATTTCCATGCGTTTACGTGCCATGGGAAATGTTCAGAAGATCGGAAAATGGGTGCCGCATGAATTGACCGATCGGCAGCTGGAGAGACGCCAACACACATGCGAAATGTTGGTCGCCAGACAAAGAAGAAAGTCGCTCCTGCATCGGATTGTGACGGGCTATGAAAAATGGATATCTTTCGCGAATCCGAAACGACAGAAATCGTGGGTTGTTCCCGGCCAACCATCAACATCTTCCTCAAGACCAAATCGCTTCGGACGGTAGACGATTATGTGTGTTTGGTGGGATCAACAGGGTATCGTCTACTTTGAGCTGTTTCAACCGGGTCAAAGTGTCAATGCCCACCGCTACCACCAACAACTGATCAAAGTGCACCGTGCTCTGTGTGAAAAAAGGCCGGAGTATCAACAAAGGCATGACAAGCTGATATTCCTCCACGACAACGCACCATCGCACACGACTAAATGGTCCAAAACTAATTGGAGACACTTAAGTGAGAGGTGCTACCCCATCCCGCTTATTCACCATACCTGGCCCCTACAGACTACCATCTGTTTGCGTCGATGGACCACGCTCAAGCTGAGAAGCACTTCGATTCGTATGCAGACGTCCAAAAATAGCTTGATGAGTTATTTGCCTCTAAAGAGAAGGATTTTTTTCTGGTGTTGTATCCACAAATTGCCTGAGAGGTGGGCAAAATGTACAGCTAGCGAGGGAAAGTACTTTGAATAACTTGCTTTGAGCTTTCTATGAACACAACATATGTTTTGCTGACTACAAAACAGTGGATTTAAGCTTATATACCTGGTAATGAGATTGGAAATTTCCTATGGGTCCTCCTGTAGTAATAACATTTGCATTTGGCAGAGATCATACCAATTAACACATCTACTTCATCAATAACTTTAATATAATATTTTAAATTGTCTTCGGTGCAACCTCTGTATAAAGGTGAATAGGAAATGAAGAACTTGAACACATATGTATGAAGTGTTGCCTACAATCCAGGCGCTCAAAAAATTGAAACCTTTGAAGTCCTGTAACTCATGCTCCGCGAAACTTCGAAAAGTAGTACTACAGGAACTTTCATATAAAAACATCATCAATGCACTGTTTAAGTTTCATGCTGATTTTCGTGTTCTACCGGAGACAGTTTCCTTGTTAATCGGAATTTGGTAAATAGTTCTAACTTTTCATATCACGTGCGGATTTTACTTATTTATATACGAAATTGAAGACGATTTTATCCTCTAAAACGTTAACTTCATATATGTGCACTTTGCGCTCAATATAACGTTTTAGAGGGTACGAGACGTGGCGATTTTCAACGGGTTATAACTTTAAAACTGTTCTACATAAGAAAAATACTAATATGAACAATTTTGTGCCAAATTTTGTCAGATTTATTTTTGTATATATTGGTATTTTAGCTAGGACCCACTATTATCAAGATATAAGCAAAAACCAAGACAAGGGACACATTTTGCTATGCCGAGGGTTAGCTTTTCTTGCAGGCCCTTGTATCTGTGGTATATTCATCTCCAAGCACCTCCGAATACATTCCAAAATTCGAAAAAGTGCGCACAAAAGTTTGTCTAGAAACCATTCCTTGACTGGTCTAGAAAGAACTATTATTATTTATAACTCTCACCTCCAAGTGACTGTACCTTGTTTTGATTATTCCTATTTTATCAATTTGTGGTATTTAAATATATGCCTCTGGATTAATAATTTCCTTAGGCCTGGGGAAACCAAAAAGTCGTGACTATTCTAATTACTTCATCACGCCCATGAGGACGACTTTAATAGCCTCTTCATGGGTGATGTACGGTGAAAACTACTAGTTATATTGTTTAATGAGCCTTGTTTATATTAGGTGCCACTTGCTTTCCTATGGTGTGTCCAACTAATATATTCTGTAAATAAATTTCGGCTTCATTATTTTTACATCGTGTAGATATAATTGATTTCGTTCGGATTCTCCTATGCTACCTGATGGACATCTGTGGGAGAGCTATTCGATTCTTGCATGTACGAGCGTTCCTATCAAGTTTGTAATTCTTTATGTGAATTAAAAGCAAAAAATACAATTCAGAACAGTGGGGAATCTACAAAGTATCCTTAAAAGAAGAACAAAAGAACTTCGAATAATAGGGTTAAATTTTATAGGAATTCTATATTATACTAATTAATTGACAGAAAGTATAATCTAATAAAATGCTATTTTGAAAGAGGGATATACGATCAATAACGATTCGCGTTTGCCTTAGCACAATATAAGAATAATTAATAATAATGAAAGATGACATTTTGAAATATATCGCTGTATTAAATGTATATCCTATCAAGCATTGGCTAATATTCTGGAAGGTCAAGCAGAGGAAGGTCATATAATATTTACAAGTGAGGTTTCCTTATTTGAAAAGAAAAGTAATTGTGATATGTACAATAGTGTTATCAAATTGTCTCAGGAAGGATTTAGAAAATAAACCCTCAACTGGAAGTAAGTCAGGGAAAACACTGACTACGTGTAAAGATATTGCAGAACACGAAATACGAAACGTGTTGAAGCCAGACATCCTAGGTACCTTAAGGGCAAGCGTGAGAAAGCAAAGGTAAAATTAAGGGATCGCAATATAATTAATGTCCTTATTAAAACGCGGCGGCCTGATGAAGACGACATTGGATATAAGCAGTGTAAATTTGTGTACGGGCTTTATCAATCGTGTATGTCTAAGAGTTATCCAAATATATCAAGTTGTTAGAGTGGCGAACTTCTAGAAACATCCAATGCTTACAAAGGTTTATTCTACACTTTTATACTATTCATCATATCTAAGCAAAATTTTAAAGAATTCTCTTTAGCTCCTTTTTAAAAGGACTGTTGTACTATATGTAGTAAACAAGGTTCTCGTTTTCTTGCGTGTGTGTGTGTGTTACCAATATATTTTTAAATTTATATTTGGCGCTATGTTCTATATCTCTCAGACAATATTAAAGAATTATTACTAAACTTAGCAAGAATAGTTTCTGCTACTCTAAAAACAGCGTCCCATGGGTATGTCCACCCTCAGTATCCCAGTTGTCACTCTTGCTACCTTGTTATCAGTGGCGGCTGGTGGTTGTCATCACTGGGTGATGCACTCAGACCCGCCGCCAGCTACAAAGAGTATGGGGTCAAGAAAACTTAGAGAAGGTATTGGGCTTACGAAACATAAATATAATTAAATATTTGTATTTGTGCAAGGAAAATTTACAGGGGCTCAGCCCACCCCCTGGCAGAGGGCCTGGGCTTTCACTATGTAAGAGCCCAATCAGCAAAATTCGTCAGGCGAAAGTTGGCCCAACAACGAAATAGTTCGCATAACGTTGGCCCTACCCCGGCCCGACGAAGCTTGCTGATAGGGAGAGGATTGGTTAACTGATAGGTCACAATCAATCAACGTAGAGTGTAATTATGTAATATAGACACAAAAGAAGAACTGACCAGATTTTTAAATAAAGGGACGTTAAACCAATTATTTACGATTTAAAAAAAAACTTAGAATAATGTTGTAGCTATAATATTGAGAATAGAATTTTATAGTTTGCCATAATTTTTCGTGACTAGAAATTTGTGTCACTGTTATTGGTATAGTTAATATCAGTTTTAGAAATTTTGAAGATTCACTAAGCGTTTTCTCCAAGCTATTTTGAACGACGAAATCGAAAGCCCACAGCTTTTGACATTGATAGAAGTTCTTCTGCCGAGCCGATTGAAGACAGTTTGTGAAGGCAGAGATTTTCTTTGTCAAGAAATGTGTAAATTGAACACAATACCTCCACAGTTTGTTTTTGAAAATTGCAAAAGTAACTCGGAAATTTCTCTGGAGTAAACAGCGTTGCTGACACAACATACCATGTGAATGAAAGGATTTTGCTTCACAAGTAACCACAGCACATACTTCCTTTGCTTCCCTTACCCATTCCATTCTTTCAGTCTTTCTTCTTTTTGATACCGTGTTTGTATTTTCTGCTATTTGACACGAATCAACAAACTGGTCTTTAATGTGCCTAATATTTGTTTAAAAACAAAATTAAAAAAAAAAACTTTCGTGTCAAGGAAGAGTCCAGCTCTCGATTTTGTAGTTGATTAAACAAAATGTCTACAAATGCACTATTTTACTTAAAAGAGAGAAAGAAAGAAACAAACAAACAAAGAGAGAAACAAACAAAGAAACAAAACAAGAAAGAAAGAAAGAAAGAAAGAAAGAAAGAAAGAAAGAAA
>JAGDQP010056762.1:0-12872 GCA_022664845.1 Lepisma saccharinum | reverse complement strand
GAAAAAGAGCTTTTTTTAATATCTGCTAGGGGTGAAGAAAGGTGCCGTAGTCTTTTATAAATAGGGGGTGCGAAAAAAGGGGTCGAAGACTTTCTTAGGGGATGAAAAATGTGTTCGTAGCCTCTTATAAGTTTATTTATTTATTTACAGAATGTTTCAGATACAGCACAATTTGCCATTTTACACTGAAAACATTAACAGTAAACATAACACAACAATAAAAGAACAGCGAAAACAAAAAGAAAATAAGTTACAGAGATAGTCTGTGTATACATGTTCTAAAAGTTGATTCATTAATAAATATGTCACTGTTATCAGGAAGATGATTGTACTTGCTGATAATCCTATTTAGGAGGCACCTTTTTACAACATTTACCCTCACTGTTCGGGTGTAGAAAAGATCACTTGAGCGTGTTGTTCTGCAGGGTATACGAAAGTGTTTTTCACCAATCAGCTTTTCGTAAGAAACATGACCACTGACAAGTTTGTGCAGAAATATAAGGTCTGAAATTTTTTCTTACCTGCGATGGTTTGATATTGAGACATTTTAGTATATCATTGTTTGGAAGTGTGCGGTGATGATGTACTCTGTAAGATACAATGGCAAGAAAAAAAATTATTACGGAGTTCAATTTATTTAAATGAGTATGGCAGTCTATTGACCAAATAGGAGAACAGTATTCAATAGTGCGGGCAACGTATGATTTATAGAACAAACTTAGAGAATGAGGATTTTTAATGTCAGTGAAGCGGTAAAGAAGGCCCAGTTTTCTCATAGCAGTACGGGATATGATATTAATGTGTTCAGCAAAAGTAAGTTTACTGTCAATAATAACGCCAAGATCTTTGAAGGAGGGAACTGAGTTTATGTTACTATTTCCAATTTTGTAGGCGTAGTTCATAGGTTAGGTTCCTTTTTAGCGAAATCGTAAGAGAAACACATTTTTCAAGGTTTAGGTTTAGTTTCCAAGACGCACACTAGTTGAGGAGGCTAGAAGCATCATTTTGAATAGTAAGAGCATCCTTTCCAGAATGAATTTGCCTGTAGAGTTTGCAATCATTAGCGAATAGAAGAATATTGGTCGGGCTATTTGCAAATAAAGAAGGCCGATCATCTATATATATATTAGGAAGAGTAGTGGGCTCAGGACACTGCCTTGTTGGACACCAGAAGATAAGGGAGTAAAGTCAGAAATGGAGCCTGTGAGTGTAATTCGTTGTGACTTATTACTGAGATAGTTTTTAAGAAGTGAAAGTAACTTACCATGTATATTGAATCTTGAACTTAGTTTGTATATAAGATCATGTGGAAGGGAATCGAAAGCCTTAGACAGATCCAAGTACAATATATCAAGCTGAGAATTTTCGGATATGCTATTTATAGCATCAGTCAGAAGAACAGATAAATTTGTGAGACAAGATTTTTCTGCTAGGAAACCCTGTTGTGAGGAGTTTAGAAACGGAGCTACAAATTTAGATATTCTGTTTTCAATGATTTTTTCACATATAATTGAGAGATGAGTTAACAGAGAAATAGGTCGATAGGAGGACACATCATGTTTGTCTTTTCCAGGCTTATGAACTGGAGTGATATGAGCTTTTTTCCAGTTAGCGGGAAACATGCCTTCTTTAAAACATCTGTTCAATAATACCGAAAGGGCTTGAGAAAGAGAGCTGGCAACACTGCGCAAGAAGTTTGTACAGATGTTATCTGGGCCAAGGGCACGATTTTCAGGTAAAGAGGGAAGCAGGGAGAACACTTCACTTGCAGTGGTACTGATAGAAGTCAGTGACTCAGAGGAGAATGGTGGGAAGGGGTGGAGGAAGTGGAGGAGAGAGATGTAACAAAACTACTAGCGAAGAACTCGTTAAACACCTTGGTCCTGACTTTTTTATTTACATTTGCATTATTAAGGGTCAGCTTAGTTGGTGCGCTTGAACTATTTCTACGCTTGTTTATTAGAGACCAAAAACGCTTCGGATTGTTATTTTTATCAGGAGTGATTTTATCGATGTACTCTTCATATTTTTGTTTCATGAAATACTTACTACGTCTTCTAATGTCTGAAACGTTTTTTATAGGTTTTTTCACTGGGAAAGTCTATCCATAGCTTTCAAGCACACTTTTTATTGCGAAGAATACACTTTAGATCTTCATCAATCAAGGGGGCGAAATTTAGATCGTTTCTTACGAAAAGGTACGAAATCTTGAATTGTAGCCTTATGACGTCAGTCATTAAGTTCGCTGCATCATCCACTGATCCTGAGGCAAGTAAACACCATGGGAACACGTGGAGGGCTTGGCGAATTTCATCCCAGGGGGCCCTTTTCTACTGGGGAAGAGAGGATGCTGGTTCGTGTTGTTGACAAGTTTCACGTTTGGTGTGTTTGACATGTGGAAGTAAGACGCTAAGAGAATCATGATCTGATGAACTAAAAAGTTTAGTTTGGGAAACACAGCGACTGATTTATGGGTTGACACAACATAGTCTAAGTTGCTGTCACCTCTGGTAGGGTGTATGTTGTGTTGTACCAGCCCTAGGGCATGTAATAAATGGTCCAAAAACCAAGAGTCATTGTTTACATTTTTATAGTGTTGGGCTCCACTTGTTGGGGAGAACCAGTTAATTGAGAGGTTAAAGTCACCAAAAAGCGTTGCACTGCAGTCTGCCATAGCAGCAATCATAGAGTCACGGCATGCTTCAAGTATGTAAAGTTTGTTTTTGATAGAACGAACATTTTGGTAATATATTGGTAACATTTTGGCCATTATTCACATCGGGCCCTGGGTTTAATTGTATATCACCACTGAGGAGGACAATCAACATTAGGTGATGCCATCTGCTAACAGATTTCTTAGCTGAGGTTCGCTCTGAAGAAGAACAAGAGTTTCTCATGGCAGTCCAGAGTGACCTTGAGGCGGACGATGCGGGAAACAAAAACATCCTTTCTGAGCACTTTAAATCACAACACAACGCCGAACACCAGGCACTTGATCATTTTCACACAATTGGCAGATGCAGTCAACAAAAACACTTTAACACAAGAGTTTACCAGTAAAAAACTTTAAAATATCAGAGCAGAAACGTGTGTGATCACAGCACTCGACGCCATCTTTTATGTAAACAAAAACGGCGACACAGCCTATCGTACAGCCCTGGAAAATCAACTTCGACTCCTTGCTATCAGACAGGTATGGAAAGATCGTGCAATTTTCCACAAAGTGCAGTCAAGTCCTGGGTATGCTACTAACGTGCATTCTGAAAGATGGTATCCACTACAGTACAAGGGTAAATATTCAACGTACACGAATCATTTACTACTGTGCTGAGATTTAGTTATCTAAATATAGATGAACCAGGCTTGGGTTTTCGGGTGAGAAAGAGGAATATTAAGACATTAAACATACTTTACCTGAAATGTAAATTCGGCCCCCAGCGCCGATCAAATGAAGCAGACATCCTTATGGTGCACATCACTACACAGAAAAACCACACCAATTTCATAATGAAGAAATCACTGAATACTTGCACACACAGAGAAAAATGGTTTAGAACCACGAATTAGTTCATATTTTTATTTTTAGCGAAAACAAGGATAACACACTGCACACACAATCACCACAACAGATCACCTGACACACTCATGAATTTCACAGTCTCCTCCTGCAATAATATTCCAAGGGCATCCATCTTGGACGACACAAACACGCCAATAGGAGAAGTTAGTTTCTCAGCTTCCGTGAAGAAATTGGCTTATATCGCATATTGAAATTCATCTATTTTACAAAATAAGCTGCTGCTATGTATATTAGTAAACTTTACAAGAGCTGGCTGCCTTACAGTTTTAACTTTACTATATATTACGGAGGCAGCACAAGTTTTTGCAGCTTTGCCTGCACGACGACCATCTTCTAACTCATGAATGAATCAGCCAATAAGAGAAAAGAATCAAAAGGGAAGGAATAGTGAAAATGGGTAGGGTGTTTACCACCAAAATTCTGACAAAAATAAAACAACTATCAGATCCCTTTAACTGTTTATGAAGATTTTAAACGAAAGAAAATTAGTTGAAGAAAATAATAGAATAAAATGTGCAGAGAATTATCATGAAATAAATAGAAAAAACAATCAAAACACAACTCCCGCCAAATAACAATCAAAGGGATGTTTTGTATGACTAATCTACAATTGTCATCTGGACAAATAAACTCTTTGTAGAAAGGCGAAGATAAAAATAATGCCAACAAAGTACGAACATAAAATAAAATAAAACGATACATAAAAAAAGTGAGAGGTAAGGTATGTAGCGACCAATCAAAAACGGGTCGTTACAAGTCTAGGGAAAGATAATCTCAAACAAAAATATCATTATAAAGGCAAGCAGCTTCGCCATTACCACCCTGAGGCTGAAGGTGAATGACATCGGCAAGGCTCAGAGATGGACAAAGAACGACACCTTGAATGTCTGCGTTACTACAATGTCGTAGTGCTAGCAGCTACACCGCTAAATCATGTCAAGAAATAAACGGTTCATGGATTCTCGTGAGGTAAAATTTCCGGAGGTAGACTCGTCCCTCAATCGGATCGCCGAGAGTAGACTGCTTCAGAGGGCTCCAAGAACAGAATTAAGAAAGACCTTAGAATAAGAACGTGGAACGTACGAACAATATACCAAACGGGCTCTCTTCAGGTGGTAATACGCGAGTCCAAGAACTACAAGCTGGACATATTAGCGATACAGGAAGTCTGATGGGAGGTTCAGGATAGCATTCAATAGGGCAAATACACTTTCTACTACGGGGAAACACAGTTTCATAATTTTGGAACAGGATTCCTTATTAAGAAGAGTATCCTTCAGGCGGTTCACAATATAGAGTTCGTAAACGAAGATTATCGTACGTTACGATACGTACCGGATGGTGCAATACAGTTTTAATAAATGTCTATGCTCCGACCAAGCATGCATAACGACAAAGATAACTTTAAGAGGGGCTAGTAACGGTGTTTGACCGATTACCGAAGTATAATACGAAAATGATGTTGGGTGATTTCAACGCTAAGAGAGGGAGGGAGGAAAAATATAGACCTACTAAAGGCAAATACAGCCTTCACGAAATCACCAACAACAATCGAGAAAGACTGATAAATTTCACGATCTCGACAAATCTATTAGTAAGGACATTTACTTTCAGCACAAAGAAATACACAAATACACAATTTAAAGTATATCCGAATAGCAAAACTTTCAACCAGATTGATCACGTATTAGTAGATAGACGAAGACACAAAAACATGATGGACGTTAGATTTTACAGAGGAGTGGAAGGTTAAACCACCGACCATCCGTTAATGATCACAAAAGAGAGATAAAAGTTATGCATCGCGAACAGAGAAGGCAAAGGTTGAAAACAATTTAAATTCGAAGTTAAACGATTAGATAATCCAATCGTAAAAGCATATTACCAGCTTAAAATCTCAAATAGGTTCGAAATCTTAGGTGACTCGAGTAGTAATGAAGATTAAATTAATAGTGAAATTGATGTAAATGAGATGTGGGAGGCAATTCGCGGCACACTAAAGAACGCAGCAATTGAAAGTGTAGGTGAGAAGAAACAGAAGAGAAACAAGCCTTGGTTTGTTGAAGATTGCCCTAAACTTCATGAGGAACGAAAACAAGCAAGGCAGAAATAGCTAAGTAATAAAAGCGAAGCAAATACCAACCACCACAGCTACGCGAAACGCAACGCCTCACGCGGGTTCAGAAGCAAGAAGAAAGCATATCTGACGAAGATTCAGGAAGGAGGTAAACAGGAAAACAAATAACATACGCAATCTATACAAAGAAGTAAACTTGTTAAGGAAACGTTAGCAGCTGAGGATAGGGATGATTAGAAATGAAAGAGATCTTCAGATTAAACTGTAGAAATGTAGAGATGTTATTTCGACGAACTTTCTAATGTACATAACGGAGAACAAACAGAGGAATTTTAAATCTAAACCGCAAAACCGTGGATACCCGAACCTAGCGAGATGGATGTCGAAATGTTGATTTTACAAATGTCAAATCACCGAGAATAGACAATATTCCAGCCGAATTAATTCAAGCAGGAGGAAAGGCAGTAATAAAAGAGCTGCATAAGCTGATAAATGCTATATTGATCAAGGAGGAGCTTCCAAAAGAATGGAAATCTTTAATAATAGTTCCGATTGCTGAGCATATCAGAGCCACAACTAGCAGTGCCATGAAACTATTTGGTTTCCTATACAGCTTCACAGAAATTCAAAGTCTTTCTTCACTGAGTATCTTCATCAAAGCTTTCATTTCACCTAAATTGGAATTCCGGTCCCCCATTAGGAATATGGCTTCTCCTACTCACTTGACACGTCTCAATTCTGTCTTAAGCTCTTTCATCGCCATCGTTAAATACAGAGTCCCTTCTACTAGATCCCTAAGTAAAAGAAATTCTAAATATCTTAAACATTCGAAGCCCTATCTTGACATATCTTGACCCTATTCAAGACGAAATCTGGCAGACATGTTATTCTTATTTAATATATCTAATGGTAGAATTTGATCTTGTAACAGGTTCGAGATTGAGTGATCAAATCTTCCACGAATTTCTGAATATCACAATCTACTGAGTATCGTACTCTACCGACTGAGAACTGTGTCACATAATCTTATGCAACAGCTGAAGATTATGAGATATGCTGATTGACGGAAACTCTCCTGTCTTTAAGTCTCATATCAATCTTATGCAACAGTCCATTTGGATGTTGGCCTCAGCAACACACCGGGCAAGCACGGCTCTGAGGAACAAGGTGTAGTGAAAGGAATGCAAGGAGTTCCGTTCCTCGCAAGGAGAAATGGTCACCCAGAAAGGTTACCCCTCTAGGTGAAGGAGAAGGAAGATGAGCTACTGCTTCCGGTCCTCCGAAGAGAAACGGTCGCCCGCAGCCCACAGGTTGTGAACTGGGGATGGTGATCTACTGGTTCCGTTCCTCCGAAGAGAAACAGTCGGATATCCGGATATTCAGCTCCTCTGAGATATAGATCCTTTGGGAACCGGATCTGGCTATCCCTACTTTTTGATCGCTCAATGGTCAAGCCATCAGCTAAGTACAGAATATGTTACATTAATGCGTTACCTGCTGAATGCCCAGTTCAGCTTGAGAATAAAATGACTGAGAAATAAATATAAACACAGAATGATTTAATGATTCTACATCTCCTGCAAAGGTTAGCCCTCTCGGTTTCTGAGCGCGTGTTCAGCAATTGAACTATGGCCACGCCTTCATTAACTAAAGTTCTTCCCTTCACATTTATACATCTACATCCAATTCAAAGAATGACATTGGAAATAAAGCAAATTCATCAAATATAGCTAACTCTTTTAGTTTTTAAAAAACACATTTCTATGCTGTATTCACAGCATTGAAGCACCTCAGGCTCAAGCCCGTTACATTCACGAAAACCATATTCCAAGTAAGAGCTCGTGTTCACGCCCACTTGCGTTGCTTCCTTTCCTTGTGATTTGGGTGAATAGCCAATTGAAACCCGTGTCACAACACGTAATAAAACTACACCACGAAACACCACGCATTTGAACTGGCACCATAATCGCAATAAAGCAAGCAACGCAAGCGGGCTTGAAAATGAGCCCTAAGTCGACATGGGCTACTTTCTACGTAGCATTACACCATTTGCCTAGTATAGCTCACGAAAAACTCTAGAAACTTATGTTCAAGGATGCACGGCCCTTTGCACTTTTCCTAGACTTTCTGATTCCTAGTGCTGGCTTTTCATACACGCCCTCGCACCGTGTTTTGCTTCCGATTTGGCTGAATTAACTAACTCTATGGGTTATGTAACTCGCAAGATCATCGCCGCAGTAACAAACGTTCGCCATTGGATTCTATCCTGGGCAACATCAAGCCAGTTTTCATCACGAACACCGACTTCTCGAATATTATCCTCCCAATGACGTCCCGGTCTTCCCATGGTCTACTTCCATCTGGTCTTCCAACCAGGATAGAATACAATCTTCGTTTCTCTCCCATCCGAGCTACATGTCCTGTCCATTTTAGTCGTCGAGATTTCATTATTCTTACAACATCGCGTGAGTCGCATAGTCCGTGAATTTCTTCATTATGCAGTCTCAAAAGTTGAAATCCCCCAGAAACTCGGGATTCGCCCCTGCGACCTGGATGAATGAAACGGGTTTGAATGTTTTGCTGATACCTTGGCTGCCTTTCTAACCCTTGTAGTTGCTGAGTTGAAAATAATCGACAGACGTATCAAACGGTCTTATAACGCTACACAGTACTTGCTGATGAAGCCTAAAAGTATTGAGGAAAGAATATGTTTATTTCCTAAGCTATACCGATTGGGATCAGCAAACATGCCGCAACACCCGATGCGCCCACTTTTTCATACGTCCCTGAAATAATTGTATTTTTATGAACTGTACCCTCCCCACCAGTTACTTCAGGCTCCGTTAATTCCGATAGTTATAATATGAACTGCCTACCAGGTATGTATTTAGGGGTCGGTCCTGGGAGTGTTACTCCGTCCCCAAAATTCAGATTTTTTTTCTTTGTAAATCAGTGTTATTTTAGGTAAAGTTACATGCCTTTTACGTAACTTTGACACCCAAATTGACCTTGAACCCTGACCCCCTCCCAAATACGATGAACCTCCCCCCGAAACCAACTTCTAGATACGTGTCTGCTATCTACCAAATCCTAACTGTAGCCGATCAATCTCCTGCACGCAGTAACAAGTTACAGATGTAAGTTGGTTAAAACTTTAAAATTGTGCTCTTACACTACTTTCTGACAGTTGGGAACAGGGGTCTCCCTATAGCTGTGGGTGCAGTCCGCCCCATACAACAAGTTTAGACCCCTCATACAAAGGGAAAATGTTAAAAATAAAATTAAAAGTACCCTGGGGAGGGTAACCTTGAGGGAAAAAGTCCGTCAGTACCTGAAGCAAGTCTGCCTCATTGACGGATTACTCACTAAGGTAATTGTCTAGGGAATGGAAGAGGGGATATATTTCCAAGGCCCGAGTAGTAAGGTGGATGACTGTCTTAAAACCAAGTCGCTGTATGGTATACCTTGCTACCCGCACCACATGTGACCTGACATTGTCGGCAAGGAACATCAATTTACATCCTTCTTGGCCCCTTCTGCTACAGTGCCTGTTGCACACGGCAGTGCCTGTTACACACGTTTCAACTGCTGCGAATACAGGTTCACAGTGATGGTTTGATCAGGTGTAAGCAGCTCGTAGTCCACCCATCACTTGGTGTGTAGTCCAAGAGATATGACCTTCTGTGGGCGTACTCTTGTGGTGTGACGCACAGGATCCCTCGGTAACAACCAATGTCTGGTACGCTTGTGAGTCTCATACAGAATCCACTTCTCGTTACTTGTGAACAGTAAGTTGAATGTGGTTAAGTTACGTAAGGATGGCCAGTTCCGAATCCAATGATCAGGATAACCGAAACTCGGATTTAAATCTGAAGAACTGGATATCCTATTTACGTTAGGTATTTCGGGGGAAGATCTAAAACGCACTCCTTAAGAATACTGAACTACAAAATAATGAACTAATGATGAACATAACCATGACTTTAGAATTCCACTTTTATTGCAGGTAATATAATATGAAAGCAATAGTATTACCAAATTCCTTAAAGGAAAGTAGATTCCATACGCAAAGCTTCCATATACTCAAACTTACAACACTAGTACTTCATCTTACTTAACTTTGTTTTCATGCATATTTATTAAACAGAACACCATATTATTTGATCATGTATTTGAAGTAGTAAGAATTCTTTACATTCTTATTAATGTCATCAATCACCGTAGTATTCCGTACATCCAATTAGTTATCCAAAGAATCTGGACATCTTATTGTGTAACAAAAGTCGATAAGGTCACCAAAGTAGATATTATTTGAAATAACCGGGTAGCGATTACATATTCTAGAAATATTCATAGCTGCCAAAAGTTAATTAAATCTTGAACACACAATATGATATTGATAACACTGCGCTCGCCCCATTTGACTAAAGAGGCTTTTCAGAGAGGGTGGCATACTTAAATGTTTTCTTATATGTATATTATACATGTAAGATTACGTAGTCGTGGTCGTTAAACTATAATTCGGCCGAGTATAATTAGAATAATGTTATTGCTTGATTCAACTTTATTATCGTAGGCTAGGTTATTGTACGAGCGTACGTTTTGGGCAGTACAGATTACAAACTTGCTTCGATGCATATTTCTATTAAATACAATGGTTCGATCGTATAGATTATGTTACCTGCAATACACATGTTCTGCGGACGCTAATGTATGCTTAATTGTTTGATGTAAGGTAAAACACCTTCCTAGAAGTATTGTCCGCTTAAGAGTTCCTTAACCAAACGGTCGTTAAGCATCTGTGGATTCGGATTTACACAGGAGACAAGTAAGGAACGAAAACAAACAATAATAAAAAAAATAATAAATGCTTTGGTTTTTGGCTACTGCCATGGAACGCGAAATGTTTTTCGCCCACAAGATCAATGTCAAAAAGATTAAAGGTTTTCCGCCCAGCACTTGCACCTAATATATATTTGAAAATTAGCACCAAAAAAAGTCATTTGAAAATCTATATGCATGACAACTTGTCATTTAAGTAATCTTGAGTTTTAAAACACTTTGATACTGAAAATATAAATCTTATCTGCAAAGAAACAATGTAATAAAATCTATTGAAAACTAATCTTATCTAACATGATAAGCAATGAATATCCATGACTTAAACGATTGATATCAATGAAGAAAAAATCTTATCTTTTATGAAGAATGGCAAATCTCTGAATAGATAATAATTTATAAGAACGTTAATAAATTTAACGCATCATGCAGTTTTCGAGTGTACAATCGATTGCACCAAGTCCCATGTCTCTACGATGTATTGTTTACCCGTTGCTAGGGTGGTTGCTAGGGTAAACAATGTATCAAAAGTTTTGTGTTCGAGTGTAGACTCGATTGCACGAATTCCCATGTCTCTACGACGTATAGTTTGGCCGTTGCTAGGGTGGTTGCTAGGGTAAACAAAGTGTCAAAAGTTTCGTGTCGAGTGTAGACTCGATTGCACCAATTCCCATGTCTCTACGATGTATAGTTTGCCCGTTGCTAGGGTGGTTGCTAGGGTAAACCATGTGTCAACTTTTGTTTGCGAGTGTACATTAGATTTCGCCAACTCCCATGTCAATATCTCTATTTGTTGCCTATATGCGCCTACTCAATTACGTCATAGCCTACTGAGTGACGTCATAGCCCCCTATCCTGTGCATCATCCATATAATATATACCTTTAATTTGCCTAGTGACGTCATAGCCCCACTATCCTGTACACATTATCCATAACTACATACATTTCATATAGTAACGTCATAGCCCCGTATGTTCGTCTCCGATATTGTCATATATACAACACTATATACTAAAAGAGCAAGCCAGACCTCATTTAACATGAGGAGGGTATAGGACATGTGCACTCGCAAGATTTGAAAAAGTTGCAAAACGACAAAAAACCGATTTTGACCCTTAATAACTCCAGAAATAAGAATTTGCTTAGATTTTAAATATCGTCTTGGCCCCCTGTGGGTATCAGAGATTCAGAAAATATAAACAAATCTTGGGTCCGCCCCATACACTCTGAAAACATTAGAACGGCGGATGCTACTTTGTCCGTTTCAATAGTGTTCAAGGACACCGCTCTTGCCTCTATTTTGATTTTTTCCCGCCAACACCCACGTTGCCATGGTAACCAAACCCAGCTTAAAACCTGCTCAAAGGACCAACAATGTCAAGTTTAAATCCGCAATGCGCGCGCAACTGCGTTGCGCCCCTATTCCTTTATTATAGATAATAAAATAACAAGATTCAATATTAATACCACAAGGTATTTGCTGATCCTTGTAATAGGGATAACGAGTCTGCTCACTGAACTCGTTATCAACCTGAACTTCTAGTATAAAGAAATCGTCGAGGAAGATGGAAGTCAACTTTTCTGTAGCTGTTGCTGTTTTTTATCCATTATCCTGTCTAAAAAAGTACGTCTTCGATTCTGCGTCATTATTAACCTACAGATCTTTTCCAAATGACCGACCTTGGAGCAAAAAATACATTGCAATTGTTTGGCGGCACATTGTCCAAGATTTTCGTGACTATTGCCACATCTACTAGGCTGAATATTAGATTTGTTCGCTTGTGCAATGTTAGACTACATATTGCGATCTGAATTTCCAATTTGCAAACAATCAGACGAGCAACTAGATCTTGTATGAAAACATATAAAGTCAAGGTCCACCTATTCCTCTATTTGTAGTATTTTAATAGTCTTCTGAAGAGTTTAGTAGCTATTAGACAGGTGCCGTTTTCTCATATTCTCATCTACAATACCTATTACCTGTTGAAGGGTACAAGGAAAAAAGGAGCTCATTGCAGTTACCACGAAAATGAAGTTAACACCATATGTAACCATTCATGGTACTTTCAGCTGAACTTGCCATTTGGCGATGGAATGTATTTTTACAGAGTAAATGCGTAAAGAGAATAAATGTTAACAAGAACCTGCATACAGAAATAAATGTTTAAAACGCTTCTTCTGAAAACTTAGTAAAATGTCAATGAGCCCCTTCTTTCCCTGTACTCTTCAGTTGATCTCGCAACATGTCATCAGCAGATTCCCCATACTTGCAATCAGTCTGTTCTAATGAATGAAATTTATACATTTCAACAATAATATTAGATCTCGCTTCGTAATGTTCTTGTAACTTTGTACAAATGTCAGTGAAAATGTCT
>JAGDQP010056761.1:0-12873 GCA_022664845.1 Lepisma saccharinum | reverse complement strand
GCCTAAGCCCCACTTTATAACGACTGAAGCTAGAGAAACGAAATTTGGTATGAAGGTGTACCATTACGAGTAGGTTAGAATAAATTCGGCTTGTCTCCCCTACTAGGGTACAGTTCCCAGCTGGAGCCTGATTGCGATAAAGGGGTGCGCCCCAGCGAGGCCATCTTGGAATTCTGGGGCCAGCGCCCCAATGAAGCGAAGCGAGCATATAAATTACACAAGTGTAAAAAGCTGCGAAATACGAGCAAAAGCACCAGGGGTGCAAACTGTCCAGTCAACTCCTTCAACCTTAAAAAGTGGTGAAATGGAATATGGATGAGCCTAGCTCCTCGCGCCAACTTCCAATACTCCTGCGTATCCCACCAAGTTTTACTCGTCACAAACGTTAGCACTGCCAGGAACATGTTATACAGGCAGAATGTGGAAGTTTCCCCCATTCTGACGCAGCGCTCTGGAGTATGAGGGAATATCTGCATCATGTGGCGCAGTGCCCTGCAGATTCTGGTTGTGATAAAAGGACGCAGTTCCTCCAAACTCCTCAAGTTCGATGCGCTGCCTGCCGTTGGATTCTTGGCGCAGCGACGCGAGCATGCAGTGCATGCAGCCGAGTTTCGCCTGTCACAAAACGTCAGCATGCTATACAGGAACAAGAGTTTATTGCGAAATCAACGATTTTGAGGTTCTGTAAGAAAAAAGATGTTAAAAATTGTAATATGAAATTTCGAATTATGACGGTATATCTGCAAAGACATCATTTTGAATCCAAAATGGCTGACTTCATAATTCATTTTCCAGACCGTTTGAACTAGAGATACGAAATTTGGCATAAAGGTTTATTAACAAGAGTAGTTTAAGAATAATTTGCATTTTTGAAAAAGTTGTTAACTTGGATCAAAATGGCCGCACAAAAACTTATTCCATACCATTCGAGCTATAGAAATGAAATTTGGTATGAAGGTGTACCATCACAAGTAGATAACGGCAATGTAAGAAAAACTTTTTAAAAATCGCTCTCTTTAATTCAACATAGCCGCCCAAATACCATTTTCCAAACCACTGAAGCTAGAGAAACGAAATTTGGTGTGAAGGTGTACCATCACGAAAATGTTTCAATAAATCGATCAAACCACCGCTATGAGGTGCAGCCCCCGAGGGGATATGGAAAAGGTCTGCACAGCACGTGGCGCTGCCCCCAGAAAGTCTGATTACAATAAAGGGGGCGTGGCCCTAAAAATTTGAAGTTGGGGCGCACACGGAATTCTGAGGCAGCATACCCAGCGAGGCGAACCCAGTATATATATATATATACACGTATAAAAAGCTGTGAAATCCGAGCAAAACACCAGATGATGTTCGAGCCTTAGGGTTGGTGGTGGTGGATTTTAGGGCCGCCAGCAGGAAGCAAATTTTGCTATAAAGGTGTATCATCACAAGTAGGTTACAATAAATATGACAAAGCTTCCCTATGTTTCAATAAATATGGCATTCGCATGGGTGGTGGGTATGGGGAAAGATCTGCAACATGGAAGCATAGTGTCCTGGAGAGTAGTTACGATAAAGGGGCGTAAATACCCAAAAACTCGAAGTTGGGGGCGCAGCCAGCTACGGGGGGCGAGGACCTAAACGAGGCCGAGCGAGCGAGTATATATATTATACACGTACAAAAAGCTGTGAAATCCGAACAAAAACACCAGAGGTGCAAAAAGTGGAGCCAAGTTCTTTAGGCCTAAAAAGTGTGAAATGGGAGACGGATGAGCCAAGTTCCTTGGTGACAGCATGTAACAGGAACAAAGGAACTTGGCGCGAGCTGGCAACAGCCTTAGGGTTGGTGGTGGTGGACGTAGTGGGTTTTAGGATCCCCACCACCCTTATTTCTTGAGGATCATGAACCTTGTCACCTCGCGCCAAGTTCCTTTGTTCCTGTTACATGCTGTCACCGAGGAACTTGGCTCATCCGTCTCCCATTTCACACCTTTTTAGGGCTAAAGAACTTGGCTCCACTTTTTGCACCTCTGGTGTTTTTGTTCGGATTAAATATTAGCTGCTGAATTGCAGAAGTAAGTGAGAAATTGAAGTTTCTTTGAAAAAGTAGAATTTGAATTTTGTTGTCGTTTCGAACACAGAGACCGAATTCAACAGCCAAACTACGCACATCCGTTGACACCATAACAAGATAGAAATAGATCTGTCATTTATTTAATTCCGCTTCATTTTTTACACACATGGGTTCAAATTTGCAACTGAAAATTTTATTCTCGGTTTGAACGGAGAAGCAACATTCGACAACCAAATTTCGCATATGAACTCCTGACACCAAGCAAGAATAAAATATAACTTTGTCATTTGTAGAATTCCGTTTCATTTTCGACATAGAGGAATTTCAATTTGGGCTAAATATCATTTTGCATTAGTACAGGCATTTTGAAGGAATATTTCGAAATAACGAAGAAAACAAAAACATGAATACAAGTAAAATGAAGTGTTTGGAAGTTGATTTGTATCACTTGGATAGATACTAAAAGTTAAAATGTGACGTCATCGGTTTGTCTGTGTTACCAATATTGTATGGCATTGTATTTTTAATAGAATTACGCCTGTTTAATGGTTATCTGGTATTTTCTAGTGATGATAAACAACATATGTGAAGGACAGAATGCAGTGGTGCAAACTGTGAATATTATACCAGTTGTAATGCTGAAAATTGACATTTTGATAATTTTACCTCATATTACTAAGATTTTCAACATTTATTCTGTGCTCCACCAACGATGTATATCACATCGAGAGGATATCAAATGTCTAATAAATAGTACTGTTTGATAAAAATAAATATTCATTTTATTTAGAACTGTAAATGACGATTTTGGACTCAAAGTTGGAAATCCTAGATCACGAAAATGAAGCTAAATGTCGCACATGATTAATATATCAACGCAAATTGTGAAAGGTCCAGCAACAACAGCAAGCATCGTAGTATAATTTTTTATTTTCTCAAACAGCGCCATTTCTTGAACATTTGATGGTGATGATAAACTTATTTTGTAAAACAGAGGAACAATGGTACAACCTGTAAATAACATATGAGGTGAAATGATCAAAATGTCAATTTTCATTATTTAAACTGGTATGGTATTCGAGTTTGCAACGCTGCACTGTGCTTCACATGTGATGTTTATCATCACTTAAAATATCCAATAAATATACGTAATGATATTTAGAAAATACAATTTTATACAAATTTGGCAACACAGACAAAACGAAGATATCACATTTTAACTTCTAATATCTATCCAGTTGATACAAATCAACTCCAAAAACTACGTTTTACTTTATGGAACTTTTTTGCGTTATTTGGAAATATTCCTTCTATGTACCATTTTAAAATTATATTTGGCCCCAAATTGACATCCTTGTGTCTCAAAAATGAAGTGGAATTCTAAAAAAAAATGACAAAGTTACCTTTTATTCTTGTTTTGGTGTCTGGAATTTATATGCGAAGTTTGGTGGTCGAATTCTGCTTCTGTGTTTGAGCCAAAAATAAAATTTTGAGCTCCAAATTTGAACCAATGTCTATATAAAAATAAAAAATAAGCGAAATTAGAAAAATGAGAACGACGAATCCTTTTTATGTTATGGCGTTCGAAACTTATGTACGAAATTTGGCTGTTGAATTCGGTCTCTGTGTTCGAAGTGACAAGACTGACAACAAAATTCAAATGCCAATTTTGAAAAAAATAAATACATAATTTACTACTACTTCTGCAGTTCACCAGCTAATTTTGTATATGTTGTATGCCGTTAGAATCTCTTGCAGATGGGCCTAAACCTTTCTGCTTTCGGCGTGCATTTCTAGATAGTGTTCCTTGTAAGTCACCTCCTGAAAGTTAAGAACATGGATAGCGTAGATAGTTCCTTCCGGGATTTCACTGTTTTACGGGACGAAAAATCTAGTCTTGTGAACCATTGGTAGAGGTATTGTTGCTGCAGACGGACACTAATATGAATGAATCAAGTAAGTTAACTCCATTCCAAAACTTAGCAGTATTATGGGGTACGAAAACGGTCGTTTATTTCAGAACAACCTGGTATGTCGAATTTCCACTTTTAAGCTAGTATAGTATTCACCATTTGTTATATTGCGTTCTCTGCTTTGCATGTGATGTTTATCGTACGTAAGTGATAGCAAATAACGAATAACGTAGTGCTGTTTGAAATAATGAAAGTTAAACCTGCTTGGCAATACTGACAACCACTTCTTATAAAATCTTAACTTTTTATATCCAATAATGTTTCTCCCAAATGTTACATTTTAGTCTATCGTCTCGTTTCTGATTAACGCAAAATATTCATTTATCACGGTAAGGAGTCGATTTTCAAGCTGGAATCCATGTATCACGGGAAATCAATCAGGCCCGAACATGCATACAAGAACTGTTTCCTTGTTTCCATGTTGGAGATTCATCTTCAATTTTCTTGGATTGATTTACATATATTATCCTACTACTATTAAGTAATAGTAATTTATTACAGTGCTATGAACAGCTTGTAGCAAAACTACAACACTTTGTCACATACACTACATGTTTAGTACAGGTTAGGAAAGCCATAAATAATAATAATAATAATAATAATAATAATAATAAAGCAAATATCACTTTTATAGATTGAGTACATTACAGGATGATTTTACGTGAGATGTATAAATTCGGTCAGTACAACAGACCATTGTCTAAAAAAAGTAATGCGTCATAAACTAATATAAAAGAATATTGCGTACATAAAGTACAAGTCACTTATAAAATCATACATATATACAAAACAACTACTTAGATATAACATAATTCGAATGGCAACTAGTAAAAATTATAATAAATTCAAGGTCATTGTTCATTTTTAAAATTATAGACATGATTCAATTGGGGCAGTTTATCCAAATCAGAGAAAATTTAATACGGTGGATTTGCCGTAATAGAGATATACATTAAGCACATGAGTATTTTGACTTTGCGATTAAAAATATGTTGTCATGTTAAAAACAAAAACTAAACAGGCATAATAATACAAATAATAAAGTAGTCATAGAAAACAACAGACAATGAACTACGTAGCGTTAAAACTTTTAAAACACTCTCAGAATTGTTTGTTTTTTTCACTTTTAGTTTCTACTTATTTACGTTAAAATCATATTGCGAGTAGTTAAAATTCTTTGCTAGTGTATTTATTATAGATATAATAGCTTATTAAATAAAATTAGTTGTTGAAAAATACAATAGAGAAATCTTTGAAAGGGACAGAAAAGAGATAAAGGCAAGTAGAATAATATTCCAAACAAAGAAAAGAACAAGACATAAATTGTTATAAAATACTAACTGTGTAATATTAATGAAAATGTCCTGTGTGCTCCGGTATAAAATCATTGTAGCCCGTCCCGAAGTATCGTAAAGAATATCGAATTATCTAATGGAATGAAGTAATTGTTTTCCCTATTTTGAAGCGGTCTTTGAAGAAATCCAACGCTAAGTGACAAAACGAAATATTCCGAACCTATATTTACTTTGCTGTGTTCTAGGTTTGAACAGTTTTACTGTCAATAAAGTCAGTGGAAATAACATCATCTTCTGCAAACAATCTGCATTAAAGACACAGCAATATCTTTTTAGGTCTTCGTGTCATTTCAATAAAATTCCCTCTTGTATGGAATTAACGACAATCTCCGCCTTTCTGTTTATCACCTTAATGTTTCCACTCTGAAATTGCATTTCCTACTTCCGAAAACTCATAAAGTTAGTTTCTCAGATTGTTGGATTGGGAGTAGAAATGTTGCCGAAACTTCTTCGTTATCTATATCCTAGCTTTCCGTCACTCAATCCGTTTCACAGCATACCATCACAATTTTCGTATTCTATTGAGAACTCATCGTACTGAGGTATCCCTTGAGAAAACTCTATTATGTTGTTTCCCAAAATTCAACATTGAACTGCTGTTGCTCTAAGGTGGTAAGAGCCGTAGAGCACACTGGCAAAGCGATGAAGTTTGTATGTAAGTTTCAAAAATACTCAAAATTTAGGGAATGGGCGTGTTATGTAAACAAAACATTGCTCTCCGATAACATTTACCTCTTCTTGAATAGCAACGTTTCCTCTTGTGATTCAGTACAGTAGAAGAACTTCTCTGACGTATCCGCCTCTGTGCTTTTATTTGGTGTTAGCATCGTGCGACAAGGACATTTACGAACAGGAGAGAGAGAGAAAGGAGATAGAGGTGGGACAGATAGTCAGAGAAAGGTGCGGGGAGAGACTCAAAAGGATTTTGTTGAAGTTCTAAGTTGGAAGACGCGAAGGGAACTAATAAAGAAAATGAATATAAAGTAGCTTTTTATTCATGAGTGAAACGACAAACAATCGAATGCCGAAGTTCGGTAAAAGAGCTACCTTAATTTAACACTTCTTTCGTGTTATATGATTGACGATTTGCTTAGTTCAAACGAATTGATGATCCAGAAGACATATAAACTAGACTTAAAACGAAGAAAATCGAATAAACAATTTATCTCTAATTGAATAAAGAAATTTAGATTCACGTGGAGTGTTAATATGGACTCAAGAGAGCTTACAACCATCCGTGGCAACTTTCTCTTTGGCAGGAATTTCCCTCATTTGCTTTCTTCCTATGTCTCACTTTCAGGCAAGTTAATGATTTATACTGATATTTCCTTTCAGTGAGTTTGAATGAAAATTATTTTCCTTTATTGGTATTTAGATGAGACAATAATTTTCATAAACGGTCACCGAGACAGTTGTGACCAAGCTAGATGATATTCTCGCTTAAGTTCAATCCACCACTCAAAAACAATTTAAACTCTTTAATGGTACCGGTAATGAATTGTGCTTTGCTTACCGGCTAGTTTATTATCTAAAGATACATGAACGAAGTCATTAGCCTTAGCCAAAATGTCCTAAAGGTTTTAAAATAAATTCAAATGAACGAAGTCATTTGATAGTAATTTGCCATTTACATCTATTAAGTTCAGTTCACGGTTACCTTATGAAATCTACCATTTAAAGAGGATAACAAAACACCTTGTTGAAGGGTTCCCTCAGGGATCAAACCTGGGACATTTAATCACAAGTCATCAAGCTGAGCTACTCATCCGCCAATGACATATGTAATGCACATAATGTACTATAATTAGCCACCGAGCTCTCCAGCTCTATTAAGGGACCTAGATAAATCCTAGATAAATCGGTACTTAGGTTCATCTAAATTTGAGATGGTATACGCAGTGAACTGGCGGAAAACAGTAGCGACTGCAGCCTTCACGCTCTAAACAAGGTAGCTGGGGACATACAAGAATCCATTACGACTCATGGAACCTAAACTCAAAATTGCAATCCGAACAGCAGATTCCGTAATTTCAAACCCAGACAAATATTTCAAAATGTAGTGAATTATAAAAATTTATATGGTTCACGATATTCTCTAAGGAACTAACTAACTACACTTACCACACAAGAACAGCACAGGAGATAACGGGAACTTGTACAGATTTTATTAGAATTTTCATAAGAAACTTCTAACAAACTGATTCATAAGAACGTAGATCCCGGCGTTTCTTGTCTATCTCAGCCTTCTCTCTACTTTTTGTAAGAAATATGACCTTCCAAGATGTGATCTGGCTTTGAATGTTTACTTCAACTGCATCTAAGTTTGGAATGCAAAAGCCAAATGCCCTTGAGAAACCCATACAGATAACGTGTTAAAGTAAAGTGGAAGGTAGAACATAGAAAGTCATGTCAGTACGAAACAGCAGATTATCTGTTTCCTGAAGGTTGTGTGAACAAAAAACCAAAACTACTTTAAAATCAAAGATTAAAACCAGGATGAAATCAAAAATAATCGTTGAGCCCACACCCAATTCTATGTTTTGTACAGGAAGGTTGAGTGAAGAATTTACATATTGCGTTATAATTTAGGGAGATTACCTGCGGAACATTTCTGTATTTTTTAACTTTGTAGCATTGCCAATGTACAGGATGTCGATTGAGACAGTGGTTCCCTTCTATATCAGAAACAAAATAGGTGATAATATTATTCCGTTACTGCATCAAATAAGCAATTCTTGTTACTTGAAAATACACATGTGTAGAGATAGAAGTACATTAGTATAAGACATACATATAGTACATAAGACATTAGTACATTTTTAAGAGCTAAGACAGAGATATAATTATTTCAACCAATAAGAATGTGAAGTAAAATCGTCTATTGTATGACATGCATTTAGGAGTCATTTCAGCGGGGAACACAGAGGAGATTTATACATTACCGAATTCTAGTAACGTTAAATTATTGAAATAAAATATATTGCAGTAATAGCTGGAAGTACGAATAAGGAAAATTGAATAGTATTAAAGTAACTTATAAATTCTTTACGAAGTTAACCTGGTTTTAATGATATCTTGCAATCATCTATTTATAATATATATAATACATTTACTTTTAGTCTCGGTTAGTTCTCATACACAATAACGAGAATTAATGATCGCGACTTGTCTTCTAATATTCATCTTTCTATTCAGGAACAAACATAAGTAAACTAAAAAATGTAAGAAAGAATTATTTGAAATTATTTATTTTTTCTCATGGCTAGACGTGAAAATTGGAAACGCTGAATCTCCAAAACGAATCGGAATTTTGCCCACGTTTATAGGATTTGTTTTACTTAATTCTATGTCAAGAATCACATCCCAAATGTAGGCGTACTTTGTTCTGAATTGCCCTGTATAAAAATGCTAAATCACATACATTTGACGAGATGAGCCTTAGATGCCTAGAGGTCATAAATAAAACAAAAAACACAAATACATTTGAATGAAAAGGGAAATTATTTATAGAAACCCCAAGATTGCATAACACCTTGAAATGTAGCAATTACCGGGATGGTGTTGGCCAACACCTTCCCGTATCATTTCCTATCCCTTATCCCTAACTGTCCCTCAGATGTTTCAAGAATATAAATAAAATTCAAAAACATTAAAACTTGTGATGATTCACAGTCTTGTTCTTCACATGGAGTGAAAAATACCAGTAATTACTGTGGTTCAAGTAATCCATGACAATAGTGGCGTCTTCTTGGACAACAGTAAAGGACAATTTTGAGGGCAACGTACTAGAAAAAATGTGAGAATGCGTTACAATGCGTTATATTTTCTTCTTAGAGCATGGACTATTATTAAGTTTACCGCATTATTTGAATTGAATATATATATATATGTATGTATATCTACTCATATTTTTCCTTACCGTGTCGAAATGTTCAACAGTACCCTATATTTCAAGTGAATGAATGGTATTCCGCATGGATTTTTCTTCAAAAAGTTTCGATATTTTCCGATAGAGAACAAGTGGTCTGTTCAATTTAAACTGCCATCCATTTCAATAGGTGCAGATACATCTAAATAATCTGAAAGACAATGCTAAACTGGGAAAATTTGCGTCACAGATTTACTTCCAGGTATATCTTGTTTTTTACAGCAAAAGTTGTGTTTCGTTCATTTCCAGAAAAAGAAAAGAGTTTTCTACGATTTTTTTAACATACGTATTTCAAAGGCTGATTTTAAAATTATTAAAAGGTAAACAGGTATTAAAAGATACCTCGGAAACATTATTTTTCAAATAACGGGTAAATGAAATGAATAAGTCTACCTTGGCTTACCAGACAACCTTTTTACTTAGGTGATGTTTGGCTAACACACCAAATCCGAAGGTCGCGCAACCTGGCTTAAGTGACGGAGTTAGATTATTACTATTTGCACTATAATATATTCATAATTCACGTAAGTTGTTACGTCCCAAATTACCTTAAACAATTATGATCTAATCGTTTTAGTGTAACAGATTTCCGAGTACTAGTAACACTAGTTTCTGTTCTCTATAACTCTTGAATGAGATTATGATAGACATTTAAGTATCATTGCTGGCTAGCTCCCTAACTTCCAAATTACTTTGAAATCAAACACTAATATTTCAATGTGTGGTTTAAAAACGCTCATAACTGACTTGCATCATCATAGAAATCTTCATTAAGTGCATCATTATAAGGAATTCGCTTAAAATCGCATGAAAAAATATCTTTGAACTATATCATTCCAACAACGTCAACAACATGACATTTTTTATATTCTCTACTTATTTTTAGTTTTTCTTTTACCTAATTTGGTATATAGCCGTAAAACGTTAACTACTATTCTTACTTATTTCAGTTCCTAAATTTCTCGTTGTTCGTAAATTCCATTACGCAATATAATAATAAACATAAAATATTAACACAAAGAGCAATACATGTATAACAACCCCTATATGTATGTAGCAACCTATACGGAAAATTCCTGATATTACAATAAACGAATTTAACTACATTAGTAAAAAAATGCTTCCCCCTAGTTTGAAGTCAAACTTGTGCAAATAGATTTTAACAATGTTTGATGTAAATGTTTGCTTACTTAACACGTAATGTTTTCCCAATATTGATGCTACAATTGAACACAAACTAAGGACTTGTAATGTAAACGATAAATAAAATACATGTCACAATATCATAAAAGCAATATATGTATTAAAATTGTGCTTGTAAGTATGTATAAGAATTTGAAATGAAGTTCAGATAAATATCGCACTCAGGCCAAATAGCTCACTGTCTACAATTAGTTGAAATAGTTCGAATCAGTTTTGTCATTCTTATAGTAATGGTCTTAATGCTTCAATCTCTTTATATGTGGGCTATCTGACATTGGTATAAAATGTATGCCTTAATAATTTGATATTATTATTTATATTCTTTGTTTCACTTTAATATTTCTTTCTCTCTCGCGCGCACACAAACACACAATACATACACGCTTTCTGCATTACAACCGCTCATTAAGAAACAAACGAAAGATTTTGGTTCAGTTGTTACTGAGGAGTATAATTACCTCCTACCATTCCTTTGCTTTATCACCTCCATTAATCCAACACCCAAAAGAAAATTTATGGAGGCCATGCCTTATCATTTGCCTTCGTCTTTTATCCTAAGGGCAACATCTTATTATGTCACATTTATCACAGTTGGTGAAATCAAACAGTAGAAACTGGAGAGTAGAGAGTCTTTATCTTCCACATTTCCGTTTCTCTACAAGGAGAGAAAAATAAGTCACCATTTTTACTTTTATCTCCGAAATGCCCTTTACTTTCCCAAAAGCCTGCGGTATTGACAAATCTAGAAATCTCACTTAAAAACCTTTTCCATCCTTTAGTCTAAGCAAGTGTGTAAACATATTTTATAAGTAAAAATTTTGGAAATGTAAAATTAAAAATTAAAATATCAAAAAATAAATATAATGTTAATTACACATATTTCGTAATGCTTTTATATTAATACAGACAATAAAACACATTCTAATGTATACCAAAATTATGTGTAATGACTATATTATACATATTTATTTTTAAATATTATGCCTAATATAAATATGTTATACAAAAGGACAAGATAATTATTTTAAAACATACTCACTATTTTAATAATAGCATTGAAAAGCAAACATTACATTTTCAAAGTTCTGGTATCGACATTCCTAAAGTTCTTGTCTCAGTAACATACCATCCTAGCTAACTCAAGTTTTCCATACTTTCCCTAGGTCACACAAGGCTAATACTGCAGATGTGCTTTTACATGAACCATTCACCGATCTTTCCAAATCGTCTCCATTACTCTTCCCGTCCTGAGACAAATCTGCCTAAATGCTATCAGTATAATGAAATTAAATTGACTAGTATAGAGGAAGAATAATCAAAGTCCATTTTGAAAGTTGTGAGAAAACACACATTTTATGGTGTAAGAATTTGTATACCATTTTTCTAGCCTGTAGGCAACTTTGCGTATGTGCCAGAGAGCCAAAATTAAATTTAAATTAAAGTGCTTTGACCTTAATATGTGTGTTTTCTCACAAGTTTCAGAAATGAACTTTGATTATTTTCCCCCTATACTCTTCAAGTAAATTCCAATTTTAGATAATTAATATAATTATGTTCTTTTTTAAATTTCTTTTCAAAGTTATAATCAGCTACACACTGAAAAATGAAAGCGCTAATAACCAGCAAGAACGTGTTAGATCACGTTTTAAAATATTGCAGTGCAAGTGAAATGAACGTTTAAGTTAAAGCAGAACTCATTGGTTGACTTCTTCAGAGTTGATTTAATATTCCAGGTCTTTTCATTATATTCTTTATTAACAACAATCCGTGCTTATTTAACCTTCCACATTGGTTGACTAATTCTGCTCTGAACATAATCCGTTCATTCGAACTCCACGTTGCTTGACTTACTTTTACTAACAAGCAAGGTTTCCCAAGTGTCACACTCGGATTTACTTGAAACTCCTGCAGTCGATAAAGGAACGAAAAGTAAGAAATGCGTATTTTTATATCGGCCAACGTGGGGGTTGAAGGGGGCAACCCCTCTAAAGTGCGAACATAGGGAAATGAGACACCTTTTAGGAAGCCCATAACTACCAACGCACACTGCGGATTTGCTTGAAACTTCTGCAGTTTTTAAAAGAACCAAGACTAACGCATAGTTATTTTTTATATCGGTCAACGTGGGAGTTGAAGGGGGAAAACGCCCACCGAAAGTGCGAACATAGGGAAATGAGACACCTTTTACCAAGGCCATAACTACCAACGCACAATGCTGATTTGCGTGAAACTCCTGCAGTGAATAAAGGAATCAGAATTAAGATGTAAGGATATTTTATATCTACCTAACAACACATTCAGAATACAGATCAACATGCACGGCAGTGCATGAGCCAAGTTCTTCACGTCAGAAAACGT
>JAGDQP010056760.1:0-12873 GCA_022664845.1 Lepisma saccharinum | reverse complement strand
ACATCATAAATAATTCATGGTTGATCAAGATCATAGTACTTTTGCATACGCTTTCAAGTAATCAAATAGCGTTCTAGTTGGTCACTATTGAACTTTACAGCTTTCCAAATCTACACTCGGAAAAAAAAATCGCAATTACTTTCACGGAACCAGTATCAAGTACGATCAGTTCTGTTACACGTTGGGAGAGTGAAGGACGTCATAGGGTCGTCGTGGATGTTCCCAGATAATCAAATGTGCTTTCTAGTACGCACTATTAATCTGGTTGACTTGTTACTGGTATACTATATGTCTCCAATTTATAGGTCGCATACACTATTAATGATTTTATAAAGCCTCTACAGCTGCTTCCAAGGATGCTACAAAGCTTTCCACTGACTCATTTAGATCTCATTAATCCTAAATCAGATTTTGAAAACCTATAATCAATTGAGGATTCCTAAAATAAGTTGTTTAGTTTGTATTACAGTTTTATCTTCGCCCACGTACGTACAGGGTGGCCAAAATTAAACGGCACGGAAAAGTATTTTCGGAATTTCGTGAAAACGTAATCTAAAAGATTATTACAAATTGGGACAGACACAACTGGGTGTGAGAGGAGCATGCGCAGACACGTTAGCATGCGGGAGAGGATAATGCGATACCAACAAGTTGTTTGAGTGAGAGGTGCAGACGTGTTTAGTGATTAGTTGAATGCAACACAAGATGGTGGTAACGATAAAAACAGCGAGTGTTCATTGTTGAGTAGAGTGACCAACTTTTTATAAACGGAACCCTGGACACATCGGGTTCAAAGAAAATATATATATATATATATATATATATATATATATATGTGTGTGTGTGTGTGTATGAGAGAGAGAGAGAGAGAGAAGGGGGGGGGGGGGATGTCTATGCGTGTGCGTGCCTGCGCTATTATTTGTGGAAACAGAAGTATATAACAAACATTAAAAGACCTTTTCGTTTCAATTGTTATCGCAAAAAAATGTAAACTGCATTCTTCTGTAGCTTGGTTTCATCTAAGAAATAAAAAGAACGGGCAAAAAGTAAGGAATTAACATGTTTTTATATCATGGAACTTAATAAACAAAAATTTGAAAGAAGGAAAACAAAATTTTCTCTCCTAGATCAAGCTTTTTAAATATCTCTTAAATTTCTTTCTTCAAGACGTATTGGTTTCTTATTTATTTACAACTTTTGTTTTATTACTTAGACCTACAGTACATTCTTGCTACATAACAAATGCTACACACCTTAGCACTTTAGATTTAAAATCGTACTTCGTCTCCTAGAAATTTTTGTATATTATTATTAAATATGCCTGACGTCCTTATATTCATATAAAAAGTAACATAGGTATATTAATTTTACATGTAAATAGCTTTTTTCTTTATTATAGTGTTAACAAAAATAAAATTTTGTAAGAATACTTTAGTATCATTTAGTAATAACCTTTACTAAAGTACCTTTGTATTGCAAGTCACGTCTTTTTAATCTATCAAAGCTATCTCGATACGGCACACCTGAGGCGAATATCGCTATGCAGATAATATCGACGCTGAAGCGCATAATTTTAGTTTGAGAAATGACTTACAGAATACATGAGCTGTTTCTTTGTGGGTATGCTTATTGGTTGTCTATCAGCACGCGAACGTGTTTTCGGAAACCGCCCTGTCCATTAGCTCGACTTAGGCCTTGTTGAAAGAATACACGCTGAGTGCTTTAAGCGACGAAAACGTCACAAATATTCACCGAATCTTTTTGATAAGTACTTCCCGATTCTCTTTGCTTCTTACACATGAAAGTCCAATATTATGTTGTTGTCACATAAGACCTTAGCTGAATGCAAATGATAAAGAACATGTTTCCTTTCAAGAGTATGAGGTCCAGCAATGATAAACAAAAATAGTGCAATGCTTACAATACTGCCACTAATGCTTATTAGCAATATCGCCAGATGGAGATATTGACTTCTTTCCAAGTTACATTAAGAATTTTCTTTAACATTCTACATTTCTGAATACATTTTAACAGACTGAATCACAGCTAGTTAACAGAAAATAGTTAAATGCTTACATAGCAGCATTTTATATTTCTGTTCACGTGTATTCAGAAATGTAAAAAGAGGAATAACAGAAGTTAGAAAGTATTTCATGATTTAGCATTATCGTTAAATAAATAGGATTGCAAATAAATGCTATCAACTGCATTCATGTTAACTACACTTCTGGAGACCACAAGCTGTCCGGAAACCCCTAGTCCAGACGATGAAGTTACAGGTTCTACTGTAGAGAAATATAAACGTAGAGATGGATCCCCAGTCCAGATTCCTACACATCATGAGGAACGTAAGAGATAATTACGAACTCCGAGAGTAACTTATCCTCAAAGAGTGTGGATGAGTTTTGTGGACGCCGAAAGTTCAGCGGCTAAACATTTGTACGAAACTGTTTATCAGCAAGGCAATTACTGTAAAACGGGAATTGCTGGTAGAATTTGAAGAACCTTCTGAGGTAAAAACATGAAGTTCAAATAAAAACTTATCACTCAAATGTATTTACGTATTTTTAATAGTAAAATTTGTAAGTAATGATACTGTCTTCTGATGCTTGCAATGGTCGCCAGTTTATCTAAAGTAACAAAAGCATTAAAGCAGATGGTTATTTTAGCACAAGGTCTTACGTAGTTGATGTACTACTTACTTTTTCTTTGTGGTTGATAATGACTTAGTTATTTAAAAAATTCCGAATTTGTGGCAATATAACCTGTGTTCCTAGCTAGCACTAGTAGAATCAATTGTTAATAACGCACTGACTTAATTGATCCCTGCGTAAATGCACATTTATGAACCCTAAATACTGTCCATAATAAGACGTTAATTGCATTTCACATCAATAGTGTATGTCCCAAACAAATAATGTAAACACTTGATAAAATCACGTTAATTTGTTATATTTGGTAACATTTATAAGCAGCCATTTCTCACCGTAATTTAGTATCATTTCCAAAAGCCCAACAGCTTTATAACTAACATGGGAATATCAGTCTTCCTGTAATTAAATGACATGTGCATCTCTAATCTACTGCATATTATTAACATAAAATTAACTGCATAAAATTACACTAGAATTTTTACGATGAATTTATTACACACCAAAATCTTATTTTCATCTTACACATAGAAGGCTATATGTATTTTTCAGTTATATTTATCTTCTGTTTTACAGTTTTTCAACAAAACCGGGACTTTAGGCGTCCCGGGACGCGGTACATTGAGGATTCAAACCGGAACAATCCCGGGTAACCCGGGACGGTTGGTCATCCTATTTGTGTGCTGTGTGTTGCTATATATAATACTAATGCTAACTAGTATAAGCAATGAGGTATGCTGAAGATACGTGGGTTCATATATCTCGTAGCACACTTAAAGTTGTGGCCGGTGTAGTATATAAAACGCATCCGTCCATTTCAAACTTGTACAGTACACATGATTAGAGTACATCAGAGACTTCATTGTATTAATATCAATGTAATTCCAAATAGCGTTACACACAAGGTATCAACAATGTCAACATCCCGTTGACATGCTACTATATCATACAAATTATATATTCTCCGCACATACAGTATCTTTACCTAATGAACAACTACAGCACATCTCTTTATAATCACTGAAAAGCCAACCTATTGCTGGAAACAAATCAATAGATTGCAGAACGAATACATAAATTGAACAAATCTTACTAGTATGCACTACGACATCAAAACTAGGAGATTCTAAGGAAAAGCATAATTTACATACAAAAAACATAAAGCAGTAACCATAATCTTATGCCTAAAAAGTGTTTACCATTTGCAAGTCTGTTAAGAAAATCATTCGTTATCAGTTCTAAAAGTTCATAAAATCCCGTATCACACTATTGGTGAGTGTTATGCAAAGCGGGTCATTCCATATTAACATCCAGTGCACGAGGAAAATGTAACTCAAAATTTTTGATACAGCTGACATTTGGTGTGTGGCTTCTGCTAGTCATATAATAGAAAATCTTATGTTAAGTAGTTTATAAATAACACTGATTTGAAAAAGTACATAGAAAGTGTATAATGTTTGCTCGATGCACCTGGTTGTACTACTACGGTAAAAAAATCTGCAAAGCACCAAAACGAAAAACGGCAAGACATTAAAACTTTCCACAGTGTTTCGGCTTAGTATGCGGTATTCACATGTACTTTTACGGAAGGGTATCTCTTGCACTACCTGCATTAAAAATTGTTGAAGTTAGGTTTACATTTTCACACACCTTCCGTATATACTTAACTTCAAAAACCCAAAAGTGAAAGAAGGAAAGGTATCACTAACATGTCGTACATTTTGGGAAAGAGGATGAAAAGTAATACGAACACAGAAAAAATTGGATAGGTGTTTTTGCCTCCTTTAAAAATAATTACCATTTTGCATGTCTACAAGTGTATAAAGTCTATAAGTTGGCCATAAAGTTGTGGACTTTGTACACTTGTTGGATACATATGCAAATTGCTCGTTATTTTTAAAATAGGCAAAACACCTCTCCATTTTTTCTGTTTGTAGTACTTTTCATCCTCTTTCCCGAAATGTATATGTTAATGATAACTTTCCTCCTTTCACTTTGCCTTTTTGGAGTTATCTATATACGAAAAGTGTGCAAAAAAAGAAAGCTAACTTCAACAATTTTTACTGCAGGTTTTACAAAGGATACCCTTCCACGTCAATCCCTCAATGCTAAACCGAAACACTGTGAAAAATGTAGATATCTTCCTTTTTTCGTCCTGGTGCTGTACAGATGTTTCTGTAGCATAACAGTACAACCGGGTGCATCGAACGAGCATTATAGATTTCTCATACACTTTTCATCCCAATGATATATCTAAAACACTTAAACATATTGCAATAATAATTCAGAGTTTTCCATTATATGTCTAAACAAGGGCCTTACACCAAACTGCAGCTAAATCTGAGATAGTGGGTACAATGGATGAATTTACATAGAATGACCAAGGCTCGATTCGTGAAAAACGTGTGCTGAATTGTTTGCACAAGAGTTGAACAATGGAAGTCTGTTGGCAAAACCTCCATCAAAATGTGCAATGCAAAACTAGCAAAATGTGCAAAATGGGCTCTGTAACGAATAAAATATATCAGAAACGAGTTCGAATACCAGGGAACATTGCTCAAGTGAATGATAGCTTGCAAGAAGGTTCGACAAAATCTCAATGCCGGTTACCTGTTCAACTGGGAACTAAGAGTGTCAGATCATCATCAAAAAGTACCTGCATGTTTATCCTTTCAAATTTTCTGTTGCACATGAGTTAAAGTTTCCAGCTAAACCTGCACGTGTTCAATTCTGCCGGTGGTTTCAGAATGAAGTGGGATCAGGACTTTGATATGTTCCTATTAAGTGTTGGACGAATTAGGTTACTTTATATTTTATGAATTATGTTTATATTATGGTTTAAAAGCTTTGTGAATTGTTTAAAAGCATTATCTCTTGTTTTTCAAAGATATATTTACGATTTAGTTCATTTTATAATTTGTTGTTATTATTGTGGTAATTGAAATAGTTCGGGAGTAGGTCAATAGATGTCACTGCTATAACTTAGCGTTTACAAATGGCGGGCGTGTTAAAAAACACCAAATGAGTGACATTTAAGATGTTAGTTAACAGAACATTTATATGATTGATTAAGTTGTATATTATTATTGTTTTGTATAATGAGATATGAGATTAGTTAAAAAGCAATAACGTTAAACCGACATAAACTATTGAATGTAAGTATGTAAAATGCCATGTCGGGTTTTCACATACAGAGGAATTCATATAGGAAAATGTGATGTTTAATAAACCTCTTGACTATTAACTGCTTTTTTATTTAGCATTCAACTGCGTTTAAGGAGACGCTATTATGAGTGTTGGGGTCTGCTGAAAAGCACCACAGCACTTTATAATAGTTTGGCTCTACAGGATTAGGTGGTAGGCTGAGTCGTCCCACTGCGTGTAGCAGCTTTGGGGCACGTAAGCTTCCTGTATGATTTTGTTAGTGCAACGAATATCCAGCCAAGAATCCATTTTCGCCCTGAGAATAAAATTAGCCGGAAACAAAACAGTTGAGGCTTTGTGTTGAGAGGAAGGACACACATCAGCAACATTATTCAAGTAGCGAACCATTTCGATATAGCGACGAGCTTTCATTACAAAGAGGTTTTATTATTAAAGATATATTATATTAGAGGTCCTGTTACAACTTTTGGAGCGAATGTTTTCCATTTCTTCAGATGAGGCCTAGTTCAGCCTGTCCGGATACGTGAACTCGCAGAACACGCGCCATTATGCATCAGCAAATCCTCATCAGTACGTTCAACACCCGTTACATAATCTTAAGATTGGTGTTTGGTGCGCAATGTCCGGTTTCCGAATCATAACACTATACTTTCAACAAATTGTTAATGCCCACAGAAATGTCGAGAATGCATTTGTGGATCAACTCACAAAAGATGAACGACTGTATGGTTATTTTCAGCAAGATGGAGCAACAACACATGCCACCCTTGCAACGAGTTCATGAGAAAAGGAGTCAGGAGAGGCTGTAAAAGGACTACTGCGCATAAGGGCCTTTTTCTGTCCCGCAACCGATTTTAATTAAATTTTGTACGTAATATCTAAACAATATGAGAGTTCCAATAATCCAAATCCTATGTCCATACCACTTCCGGTTATCATGGAAAGCGCGTCCAAAAATGACCACTTCCGGATTCTAATTTTTATAGTGTTGTTCAAAATAAATTGATATCTCCAGAATGGCGTAAGATATCAAATCCAAATTTCGTATGGAAAGTACTAATATAATGAGCATGTTAAAGATATAGTCTTTCGGTTTACACTGTAACAGTTTTGGAAATAAAAATTAGTTTTATGTAAACGTTCAATTTTTGTTATAAAAAATACGCTTTGCTCAGGAAACTCTGTATTGTTTAACCATCAACCCCCACTAGTTACAAAACAATACTTGTTCAAATAATCCTCCATATAATGTAGAATAACATATCCAAAAATCATTTTGTAACTGATGGCGGTTGATAGAAGAAACATTTTATACGCTAAAGATGTATTATTGCGGATTCTAATTTTTATAGCGTTGTTCAAAATAAATGCTGATATCTCCAGAATGACTTGAGCTACTAAATCAAAATTTCGTTTGAAAAGTGCTAATAGAATGAAAATGTTGCGGTGTAAACCGAAATACTATATCTGTACCCGTTTTGGAGATAATAAATAATTTTCTTATGTAAACGTTCAATTTTGCTTACACAAAATTCCCCTTTTTAGGGAACTTTGTGTTGTCTAACCATCAGCCCCCATTAGTTACAAAAGATACTTCGCTCAAATAATCTTCATGTAATGTAGAAGAACATATTCAAAAACCATGTTGTAACTGATGGGGGCTGATGGTTAAAAGAAATTTTTTATACTCTAAAGTTGAGTACCTCACGTGGAAGTATATGTTTGAAATTCAGCTAGATAAACCATCATATGTCAAAGTCCTTATGATATTCAAACAGCACTTTGTGTGACAAAGGCTGATATTATGATCACAATAAAAGTTCTAGTTGATAACATCAGCCGTGTTTGAAATAGAAAATATTTACTGTTTATCTCGCTTACTCGAGGAGCACGGACAATACAATATCAGAACACATGCTTAAAAACAACATCGAAGAAATGTGAGTATGTCTTCAAGAGAAAAACATTCTCGTCGTTGATAGAGGCTTCCAGGATTCACTCCATCTTTTATCAGACTTGGTTTCTAATCTGAAATGCCAGAGTTCCTGAAGAAAGGACAAAAACAACACACGTCTACAGATGATTATATCGCAAGAAAAAATGCAGTTACTTGTGGAGAAAACTAATGGTTTACAAGAAAATGTCAATAATGAACGATGAGAAAGCAGAAAAACACAAAATGTAGTTGTCACACAAAATGTGGTTTGGATTTCATAAGAACTTTCAGACATATGATAGTTTATTTAGCTGAATTTCGACATATACTTCCACGCGAGGTACTCAACTTTAGAGTATAAAATGTTTATTCTAACCATCAGCCGACATCAGTTACAAAATTATTTTTAAATATGTTCTTCTACATTACATAAGGATTATTCGAGCGAAGTATCGTTTTGTAACTAGTGGGGGCTGATGGTTAAACAACACAGTGTTTCCTGAGAAAAGTGCAATTTTTATAATAAAATTGAACGTTTACATAAAAAAATTAATTTTTATCTCTAACACAGTTAAAGATATAGTCTTTTGGTTTACACTGTAACAAGCTCATTATATTAGTACGTTCCATACGAAATTTGGATTTTATAGCTTACGCCATTCTAGTGATATGAGAATTAATTTTGAACAACGCTATAAAAATTAGAATTCGGATGTGGTAATTTTTGGACGCGCTTTCCATGATAACCGGAAGTGTATGGACATAGGATTTGGATTATTGGAACTCTTATATTGTCTAGATATTACGTGCAAAATTTAATTAAAATCGGTTGAGGGACAGAAAACGGCCCTTATGAGCAGTACTCCTTCCTAGCCACAACGATCGCCTGACCTCTATCCCTGTGATTTACCTGTGGGGCAAGCTGAAGGGTCAGGTGTACCTAAATAATCCCCACACAATGGAAGAGCTGCAGCAAAACACTGAGAACGCAATTGCTACCATTCCTCAGGCAAAGCTGTTACGCGTGTCTCACTTGAATAAATCGAGCACAGTGCTGCATCGACGTCAACGGTGGGCATTTCCAGTATCTTCTGTACATGGCAGTTCTGTTCAATAATAAAGGTAAGTTGAAGGCTAATTCACACATATGGTGCCGTGCTGCTGCTATGCCCCAGAAGTGCAGTCTTGAAAAGAAACCACCCCGGTCACAATAACATCTTCCTCCTTGCAATCCATTCTTTGAACTGGCGTAGAAAGATGGCATGGGAACGGCACCCTATGTGTATGGTCGTGGCCATGGAACGGGCGGAGCATGGGAAGGGAACGGCATAGGCACGGGGCCGTATGTATGAATCAGACCTTAGTGTCAGAATTATAAACCACTTTTGTTTTAGCCACTATGTATTACCAACTTGTTTAAGTAGTAGCAATTTTTACATACTTTAATTCACAATGGTTAAAAATGTCCTAAAATCTTGCAACCTTAATTTAACTCATTTCCGAAGTCATACAATGATGAAATTTTGCACAGCGACGCAAGTCGGGAGACAATACTTTATATATATTTATATATTTTAAAAGCATATTTTCTTTTTAGTAAGAACTTCTTTGTCCTAAAATAAATACTAAAAAGAAAAGTATGGGGCGCGCTCTCATATACAGTTACTTTATAAATTCTTGAATTCGCGCGCGTCATGCTTTCTTTTTTAGTCATGCATAAACAAAATTATTTCTTACTTTTTAGTACTTTTTTTTTAAAGAAAAGTATGTTTCTAAAATGTTCTTATTTGTATACATAGTTTTTAATGTATTATAGTTATAGAGTGTACTCATATTATTTGCAATAATTGATAAGGTGCCTTTGGTTGAACCTCGTCCCGAGAAATTATTAGACCTATTATTATTATTATGATTTTCAGATCTTAAGTGCAAAACGAATATCCTGTATCTAACTATTAACTATACGTCTGGTTGCTGTTTTAGGCCAGTCTTATTTTTAAGTCAGTGATACTTGCAACATTTGAATGTAATTGAGCATATATACGAATAAGTGCAAGGGAAGTAATAAAGTCTGCAAGAGATAAGGATGGGTGGAAAACAGCTGTAGTGAGACAAAATCTTTGTATATAGAAGAAACTCGCAGCCGCCTCTGTGACGTCTGAGAGCTATTGATTTGTCTCACTTCTTTCCTCATCGGTGCCACGCATCGATCCATTCTCCCTCATCACTATCAACAATGAGAACAAGTCACAGCAACACACAAAGAGCGACTGATAGTGTCATGAAACATTGCAGTTTCTCCTACTAAGCTTCTTAGTAAGGTAATGGGAACACCACGAACACAAGCATGAAATTTGATCTGTGCCATTTACTTTGCCATCGCTAATATAATATGGTTGATTTCATTTTTTGCTGATCCCACAAAAATCTTGATCTTTCTATACATCTCAGTACGAGGAAAGCTAAAATAGAATACGGTTTTACTAAATTTTAGTTATGTTCTTAAGTAGAAGCTACGGTTTAAGCTCCTAACAAGTTGGAGAGAATCTGTGGATACTCTGCCGTGGATACAGATGAGGAAGGTACGTAGAGAGTAGCGACCATGGTCTTAATTTAGTTACCATTCCGTCGTTGACTTAGTGAAGACGACGAAAACCCTCGAAAACCTTAGTCAGATAACCGGCATTGAGACTCGAATCTGCTTGGCTCCCAGTACCAAACCAAAGTTTGCGATGTTAACCACTGAACCACGAGGGCTGGGTGGAATACGGATGTCTTAATTTTTTAAAAAAAAGTGAAATTACTATTTTTTTCCATATGTACTATTGTGGATGAGGCCTCTCCCCGAAGGGAGTAGTTGGTCTACTGCTCCCATGCTGACCAGACGGGTTGGGAGAGGAGAGCCAAAGCTCTCACTGTGATCACCACTGTCTTTTATTCACAGAAGCTCCCCAACTGTCCTCACGAGGCTGGGTCAACACCGAAATTTTTTAGCCCCCACCGGGATATATATATATATATATAGATATATATATATATATATATATATGGATATATACAAGAGACGTCTCAACAGGCCGGATATCTAGGTTTTTATCCGGTATCCGCTTTAGGAAAGTGGAATTATCCGAACAACAAAAATCCTCAGAATATCCGAATAACTGAGTACCCGTTATCCAGACCATCAACGTCCCCATTTTAAATAACGCCGAAATGATAAATCCGAATTAAGCCATCCACAATCCATATATATTTTACCCAAATTTGGCCAACTCTAATCTCAACTTCTATTTAACACATGATAGAAAACACTAAGTATGTTAATTACGACGGCGATTGTTCGTTTTTTGCCCGAAAGCAGGTGGGTCTATGGCCCAAAAATCTCGGGGGAAGGTAGGTTTGTCATAGCTCTTCATCGGATGGAGATGACATCCCTTCAAACTACTGCGCAATTGTATACATGCGGGGAATCTTCTACTACCGAAGCCAAGATAATCGTCGTTATCAACTATCATCTCAGAAATTAACCTCGTGCAACTGAGGTGGGGTGGGAACAGGTACCAAGGAGGCTTTCAGCTAAATGCCTTGATGGTATCTGCATTGCTGAGATACACCACTAATTACCTCGGAGCAGATGTTATATTATTCTCAGATTTAAAGCATTTCTGATCTAGGATGCTATTAACGTTTCAAAGAAAAAATCACTGTTTAGCAACGTTCTCTTACGAGGGCTCCTCGCTCTAACCCCCGTTTTAAATCATTTTTCAAAATATTTCAAAAACAGAGCACTATCAAAAATGTAAGAACATAGCGCACTAGAGTTTACAAATTAATATCAAATACAATGGACAGCGATCTTGAGGTCTTGTCCATTGATGAGTGATACGTTTTCAAAGATTATGACGTAATTATTTGATTAAAGTCTCAGTACTAATCAATGGACAAGATTTCGAGATCGCTGTCCACTGTATTTCATAGTAATTTGTAAGTTCTAGTGCGCTATGTTCTTACATTTTTGATAGTGCTCTTAGTTTTTGAAATATTTTGAAAAATGTTAAAAATGTGGGGGTTGGAGCGAGGAGCCCTGTTAAATCCCCTTTCTAGTACCTGTGCTTATGTTAAGAGATAGCACCCCCTCCCCTCCATGTGCAGTTTGATGAAATAATTTTGCGGATAGTCTCATTATGTAGGTTGGGGGGACAAGTGCTAGGAAAAATGATGTTGGTTTTCAGGGTAGTACGCGTGGGGCCATGAGGAGGGGAAATCCAATATGGTCACCGGAACATACAAGGTGTGGCTATTAATTTCCAGGACTGCTCTAATAACACCAGAACAGATGATGTGAAAAACGTACCCTTTTAATATGTTTCGAAGTAATCCCCACCTGCCGTAATACACTTCTGTGTTCGGCTGTATAAGTTGTGGAAACAGCTTTTAAAGTCCTCTTTCGGAAGGCTCTTCAATGTCGACGTCACGTGCTTCTTGATGTCTTCAACATCCACAAACCGTGTTCCTTTCATCACAGTTTTGAGTTTTGGGAACAAAAAAATGTCTGATGGGGCCAAGTCAGGAGAGTATGGCGAATGATGCAGCTCCACTACCTCATCCTTGGCCAACAACCGCTTCACTGGCAAGGCAATGTGGGGGCGGGCGTTGTCGTGCAATGAAACCAACTCCCATTCTGTCGAAAACGGGGACGTACTCTGCGAATTCTTTGTCGGAGTCGGGCAAGAACTTCTGCGTAGTACTCTCCTGTAACAGTCGTGCCAGGTGGAACAAATTCATGATGAATAAGTCCTTCACTAACGAAGAAAGCGATTAACATGACTTTGACCTTTGATTTTTGAAATCGAAACTTTTTCTGTTTAGGGGAGCTGGGAGACCGCCATTCTGCGCTCTGTCTCTTGGTTTCAGGGTCGTATTGGTAGCACCACGATTCGTCACCCGTTACTATCGAATCCAGGAAAGCAGGATCAGCGTCAGCGTTGTCGATGAGTTCACCACACGTGTCCATTCTGAGTTGTTTTTGTTCGTCCGATAAACAGTGCGGAACAAATCTGGAACACACCTTGCGATTCCATAGGTCTTGCGTCAGAATTTGGCGAACCACCTCTTTGTCGA
>JAGDQP010056759.1:916-12873 GCA_022664845.1 Lepisma saccharinum | reverse complement strand
ATTGATGTCTTCTTTATCTTCTAATCCTTCCGAGGCACTGAATCTATTGTTTAATTCTATCTCGAATGTAAGTCTATGTTTCCCTAGAGTTTTCAGATCTGGCAATGGTGGTTTTCCTCTGATAAGCTTCTTTCTCTCATGTCTAATATTCAGTTTCAGCTTACATCTTACCACTCTATGATCACTCGAGATTTTGAAACTTTTCGGAATAGACTCGTCTTGCAGAATGTCCCTGTTATTCGATAAATCGTAGTCTATTTCGTTTTTAGTCCCGTTTGGGCCTTTCCATGTCCATTTCCTCTGGGGCGCCTTCTTGAAAAATGTATTCAGGAACGAACAGCCTCTTGGCTTCTGAGGATTCCACTAACTTCTCTCCTTTCTTGTTTCTTTTGTCAAATCCAACCTTGCCACTTTTGTATCACTGCTCCTCTCAGTTCATACTTTCGCATTGAAGTCTCCCATTACAATTTTGTAATGCGATTTGCTACTATCCAAAATCTTCTGTATCTCCTCGTATAGGTCTTCGTTTCTCCTCCGGTTGTGACGTTGCTGGAGCATATACTTGTATAACTTCTATACTGTATCTCTTGTTTATCTTTATTATTACTCGTGCGATTTTATCTGAAATTCCTTCAATTTCTGTGACCCGTGTCTTCAGTTCTTTATTAATTATAAAACCAATGCCTGTAAGTTTTCCATCTTCTGTTCCTTTGAAGTAGAACGTGTGCCCTGACGGTAATTCCAACTGTTCTTTATTCTTCCTCCACACTTCTGGTAGTCCTATGATGTCCCAGTTTATCCTCTTGAGTTCATCCTCCACTTTTTCTAGTTTGTCCTCTCCTGCAAGTGACTGGCAGTTCAGAGTCGCCACGTATAGGTCCTTTCTAGTTACAATGTCGGTGTCCTGGCAGTGTCGGTGTCCTACAGTCCAAACCCGGACATTCTGATCCTCTAACTTTCTGCAAGATTGATCTCTGCCGTTGCCTGCTGTATTCCGTCCTCCGGGCAATGATGTTCTTACCTGTACCATAATGTGTAAAGAAAGGAGGGGTGCAGACATTTGACTCCACTGAGCACGCTGTTTGCTAATGCGGGTTGGTGAGCTGCCCATCCATGTTCGTTCGCCAATCAGTTGCTTGGGTACTAAGACGTGAACGCATGGATTGGACATTAGGCATCCCCGAACGGTTCCCTTAAGTCTTAGCAATAGGAATTAAGGGGTCTCCTCCCAGTTAGTGGCAGAAGCCTTTTGGGGCGAAAGTTCCTGTGTGCCGGTCGTGTCCCGGTTTCCCGGTCATATATATTCAATATATATATTGGACGTAGGAAGGTCTCACTTGAGGTAGCTGTTCTTAAACCAGACACGGTGAAATGCAGGAATTCAGGAAAACATTCCACAAACTCCAAGCACTTGTATAAATAGCCGTAGCAGATTCCACTGAACTCTCAGATACTTACTGTTACTGGCCTTTAGACTGTCGTTCTGATACTCAGCAGCTGCCACCCAGCAGAGCCATCTGTCGACCTGTCTCCAGTGTAAAACAAGACCCTGGTCCACCTGTCAGAGCCACTCACTAAAGGATTAATGAGTTGGCCCCTCTTTTACGCCATCAAGCCAGTTGTGCCTATAGACTTCTAAAAAACACCATCCCGACTACGGACAGGAAGGCTCTTGGTTATATTCCCGCGTCTGATTCCCTGCATTTTGATAAGTGAAACTCTGATTGCTATGTTTGACGATATTTGAGATGATGAGTTCTATTTGTCAATCTCCCCTCGATTAAACCTTCTATCGTTGGGTCTAATAAAAACCCTTTTCTAGGAATACGTATGCCATTTTATTGTCCTTCCTAGTCAGTGATTCCGACAGAACCCCTGTGGAGGTGTCACCCCAATTCCTCGAGAACACCCCCTCAACTTTAATATTTTTGCGGTCAAAAATAGATAGAAACAATGCAAAACTCTACACCCTGCCAATTTTGATTTTATACCTCCCAAACTGAAAATACTGGCAGAATTCCTGTTCTTAGTGCATGTCAACCCCTATATGTCTACTATAAGCTACGCGACAAACCCTAATGATATCAATCCTCCCGGTTGTCATTTGGCATAGATTTTAAAGTTTGCACCAGGCAACTGCCGAGTTGGTATCCTCCTTCGATCCCGGATTGGAGAGAACAATACCAGATATATATATATAAAATCTCGAGAAATTGACATAAAAGATATGTGGATTCAGTTACATATTATACACCATAGAAAACTCTAGAACCATTTTAGGTAATTAGCATATAATGAAATCTTAATAAGTTTATTTATGAGAACCAGATGATGAATGCTATTAAACGTTCTAGTTAAGCTGATAGAAATAACATCACATTGAGATCTTTTTGTAATTTAACCCCTTATTACAATATTTCACTTGTAACCACAAACTTCTCTGGAATGAAACTATGTTGTTCTTCTGTGAATATATGTTTTAAATTAAATTGTAAGTGTTGAAATACAATACATGCAAACAGTCTAGTCATGGTATTTAAAATAGTAATCAGTGTGGGAATTACGTTACCTTTCCAGGAGGAGATAATTGTTTACTTGTAACTTATCTTAGTGGAATATCATTGACAAAACTTTTGATGATGATACGATAATTTGGGGTCTAAAGTTCAACTTATTCTCGGTACCAGAATATGATAACACAAATTTCCGTGCTCAACTTCATGGTATCCCATGAAAATGGAAAAATTGCTCCCTTTCTGAGATTCTTCCCTGTATGACCATAGAGTTTGTAAACTGTTACCGTTTTCTCTACAATGAATTATTACTTAGTCACAGTGTTCTCTTTGTTTAAAATTGGCAACACTTTCAATATATTCTGCATACGAATTTTGAAATATAATATGTACTGGAATTTTTGTGCAACAAACAGCCTTAAATATAGTCGGTACTCTTCCTTTTGTCCAATATATTCCATGTTAATGCTTAATGTGATATATAGCACAATTTTCAATAAGAGAGCTATACCTCTATGAAAGCTACGTATCTCTTGACTGTATATGCTAGGCATATTATGAAGGGTATTCTTCTTTGTAAGGCAATAGACTGTCTCCTAACTCCGAATAATGCATTGCCATAAATAGATTACACCTTCCTGAAATGCCTATTCTCGCTAGTGAAGCGCTAATTTCAGTACTGTTGAGAAGTGCACAAGTACATATGAATGAATATATTCTAGACTTTCGCTGCGTTTAGCGATTGAGACTTGCAAATGAATAGAAAGTTCATAAATTAACTCTCAGGGTCCTACAGGTTTTGTCCTCTAGAAAGCAGAGTACCCTGACTTTTCTATGACTCTTGCGACAGCCTTAATCATTTTCCAAACCATAGCCAAACAGCCAAGTGCTATTTTTGATACGGCTCTCGGCCCTTTTTGGTTTTTATTTCTCTAAAATTTCCGAACATTTAGAATAAAATATCCACATTTCTCCCACTTCCTTTTCAGATGCTCATAAAATCTATTGTAATTCTCATAACAAGAATGTGAGTATTGCACTAACTTTAACAGGCGTTAAAGTACAAATGTTGTGACTCGACAATTCTTTTATCCATACAACACGAAAAATAATGTATTTCCAAAACAAAACAAAACTGCTTTTTTTTAAAAAATGGGTCCAAATTTCACCCATTGCCTGCTGTCACATAAATAGCAACAATGGCTTAAACATAAAAAACAACCAAGAAATCTGCTTACAACATAAAGTGGAGTACTATGAACAATTATCCATAAAAATACTAGTGCCACTTTTCTAAACTAAAGAAAATGTGTTAAATAGAAAAACTGATCAATTGCAAGTTTAAAACACGAAATGTGGAGAAGTATATTTTATTTTTAAACAACTATCTAGTTACTGCAGTCAAATATCACAAGGGAAAAGTGGATATTTTGCTTGTTTACCAACACAGTTTTCATGGAACCAAATGTTACATTTTCTACATGCAACCCATTTTACATCCATGTTTTCTTGGAAGTACAGTGTTTCATTAATGGCTCACTCTGTGTCGTAATAAGTGATAGATTTGGTGCTTGTTTATGTATAACTGCAGTGGTCATTTGCCATCTATGCTTGATAAATAAAGTCCTTTAGCTTTGCTTCTACGAAGTTACTTATTTGTCTCTTTTCAAATTTCTCTCGCACTGTTAGATGTGACAATATAATTATCAATCAGCAAATATATTGAGCTGTTCTCACAGAATTGCTGTTTGTTCTCTGTTCTTCTAAACTAATCACTTTCTTCAGGTTGTACAATACATCGTGTTAAATTTAAGGATTGGAAAATTGGACCTATCAGGTAGATAAAATTAAGACTCTTGACACTGTAAAATGTGGTTCTCCACACACTCGGGGAAAGATTTCTCCCGACAAATTTATCAATGTATACTATAGCTCAATTATGATTCACAAGCATGCTTATAGTTACTACTATAAAGCTTACAGTAACTGAGGTTTTTAGACAACGTGGGAACCATTCCAAAACTCCAACAAGGAGAAACTACAAACGACCACGAGATGCACCATACCCTTCAAATTTTCAGAGCTTATTGTTCGCGCGTTAGTTCGGACGTGACAATCGACTCGAATAATTTCAAACTCATACTGACTGAGAAACATGTGTGGGTGAAATTAGACTGCTAGGCAAAATTTGATTACTTTCCTCTACTGTGCGATCAGCTTTTACTATAATCAGTGATTTTGTCATATAGCTTTTCGAAAGTACCGGTACTACCATAGACTAAATAATAAGTATTTATTCTATTGTACTAGTTGTGACACCAGCAATAAGATCTTTGTCTACATACAACATAATTGTTTTCTTTAGACATGTATGTTTGGATTAATTTAATAACTAGAACACACAACGACAACCTTAGAAGGCTCATTGTGAGTTTGTGAAAAGAAAGCTATAACGTGTTAGAGCGGGAAAATTTCATCCCCCCTTGGGATAGTGAACTCTAGTTAGGAGCCAGGGATAAATACATCCCAGTGGTGGATTGTCCTCCCATCCCCGGCCGTAATTCGCACCTTGATAGTAATTGACCTATAGTTTGATAATAAGGACTCGTCGCCACCTTTAGAGATGGGAATAATAAAGACAGATTTCCACTCTATTGGATATATATCTTGCTTATGTGAAACATAAAATAATAATAATAATAATCAGACCTACCTATGATTAAATTTAAGATATAATTAAGGAAGAAAAATTGTTCTCTGCCATCATTAAATAGTTAGTATCTTTGAAATAATAGGAGTAATAAGGCAGACAGTTACGAAGTTATAAGATGCTCCTTGCCATCTTTTCTTTATTGCTCATATGTAGCGAGAGTAAAAAATCAAGGACACCCGAATCATTTTCTGAATGGAAAGTGGTAAGTATGGAGCTTTGTAGAATGTTTATATGAGTAGGAATAAGATTTTGGTGGTATATGTGGGGCTGCTGACCATCTTGGAGGCAGACAACTCGGAGTCGACACACGAATCTCAAATAGAAAGGGAGTCATATGGCACAAATTGTTTGCAGATATTTACTTCTCGTAATAAATTCTTGATAACAAATTATCCAAAATAATGTGTCACGTAATCACCTCTCCTTCTCAGATTCTTTAGGTGAATCCAACACGACTGACGGACATCACCAGACTCCTCAAATGACTTTTTCCACTCATCGAAGTGTTCTGCAAGATTTCACACTTACACGTCTTTGCGTTCAGATCGAGATGGCTCTGACTTTTGAACCAACCCGCAAACGAGAAACATTGAAAAGGCGACAAGACTTGATTTTAAAAAATGTATTGTAAATGCTCTCGACCATTTTCCGTATATAGTTGTATTCCGATTTGAATTTGATTATGGTCTTTAGGCGTCTATGGATCAGCCCGCGATATGGTAAGAGGAATGATGCAGGAAGAAGATGACCAGGGCCTATCTTTTAGGTACAACCGGCGCATTTGCCTAGTGTGACTGAGGACAACCTGGAAATAGCTCACTCAGGATCGTCGACCGCTGGTATCGAACCCAGTACCTCCCGAATGCTAACCCAACGCTCTACGAACTGAACTATGGCCGTTAGGAGTGTGGGTTATTATGTTTGAATAAAACGCATGATAATCCAACATACTGGCCTGAGGCGTACCGGTTCCATATGGCCCACTATGTATGTAAAATAGACACTACAACAAGATTTTCCAGGAGTAGTTTGAAACGTTATAGAATTAGGGAGATATATGTAGCATGCGTAGATACACCAGAAACCTGAAAGAGGTATGCACCTAAGCTCCAAGACAATTCAAAATAAGCTGTTAAAAGCACCAATTAATTAATCATTCTTTCTATTGCACTGCTCTAATAACATACTGTATATGAGATATTGGCTAAAAGTTAGAAACTAACAGATTCATTCCATAAGAAACGCTTTTTGTAGTTCACATTTACAATACAGGAAAATAATCCTTGCTACACTTCAACGAGAACTTTTTGTTTACAGACGTGATACTATAATGCCTCATATATGTCGTAATTGTTAGGAATTTTAAGGGTACCAATCGAGAAAACCACAGCTTTCTGACAAGGCAGATACACTTTAATAATAAAAAGAAACTAAAATGTAACAGTTTCGTAATTATACCACCTCCTTCGTAAGACTTCACACTTGAGTTGTAGTGTGAAGTCTGAAGAAGAGGGTGGTATACTTCCGAAACTGTTACATTTTAGTTTCTTTTTATTATTAAAGTTTATCTGCCTTGTCAGAAAGCTGTAGTTTTCTTTATTCAAGATGGATACAAAGCCGTATTGTCATAATATCCACGTTCCAATCGCTATATAATTTTAGAAGCGTATAATTTAAGTAGCAATTTATTTTAAATTAAATCATTACGTGAGGATAGAACTTGATGATTGCCGGCACCTCAAGGAGAAAATAATTTATCGCTTCTCGAAGTAAATTATCCACCAGGAAGCATACAGAACTGATAATTGAAATCATGAACTCTTTCTAGCAATACTTTCTAAACACAGCAATATAATGACTTGATGTAAATACACTGATCAGTTAAAACAGGTCTTAGATATCAGATAATCGGCAATTTTTCTATTTCCGTGAAAGGCTGCACGCCGAATATTGGTCCATTGAACTAAATATCCACCATGATTTGAAAGAAAGCCACACCAGTCTGCTCAAAACTGGGAAATATGATCCGAGAGATTTCCTAAAAGTGTAAATAGAAATGGATCACCGAACTGACTACGTGGTGACCGAACCACTTAATGAATGAAGCATTTAGTACGTGAAGAGAAGGAAAAAGACATGGAAAAACAAGCAGAACTAAGGGATAAAGCAACGTTTGCAGAAAAATACCGTCGTTGAAGTAAATTTGAAATATAAAATTCATTTACTCTGAAGCTTACTTCATGGCAGTTACTATATTCCTATTTTGGAAAACAATCATTATTCGTTCAGTCCTTTTATATTTTTGAGTAATTTTGAATTATTTATTGTAAAATAATATTCTTCAAGTAATCTACATACTCTCATTATAGGCACATATTTAATGTATGTTTAGGTGTAACAATTGTATATATCATTATAAAATATAGGAAATACTATACCTTATAGATCAGTGACTGAGCATCGGATTCTGATCCAATGAACATCTCCATCGATCATGAAGACAACTCACTTGCAACTTCAGATGCTCCACTCCATTCATTTCTGCTAATTGAATACGATACGAAATGCCAAACACCAAATTGCTCGTGCCCATACTCAAACCTAGCCTATCTCTGGTATGTTAGCTGCTACTGAGAACTCTGTATTTATTTATTTACTCTGTATGGCAAATGTACGGAAGAGAACAGTATATGTACAGCCATTATAGGACTGACGGCATTCTCAGTGCCGGAGGGTGCGAGCTAGTTTGAGATTTCTATAACAGTAATTACACAGAGACAGTTCATCATCATTTTACTCAGTCTATTACCACATCAATATGATGAAACCAACTAGCTCAAAACATTGTATACCACAACGTGTAACACAGACATCATCAGTAGCAACTCCAAAAATCACAACTGTGGGCTTCACTAGTAAACACGTAGCTCCGATCTACTAGTTTAAGATCAAGGTCTCCAGTACAAAGCTTTCACTCTCCATTAACCAAGAAGACGCATCATATCAGTGACTCAGCATCGAATTCCGATCCAATGAACATCTCCATCGACCATAAAGACAACTTACTTGCAGCTTCAGATGCTCTACTCCATTCATTTCTGCTAATTGAATACGATACAAAATTCCAAACACCAAATTGCCTTCTTCAACAGTTAATGAAATACGTATCAAGAGTCAAGATCAGAGAAATCATTTCTACTAGGAATGGTATCATAACGAAATCACCTGAGCCTCATCATAAAAAGCAGCGACCACCATCTAGAAACGCACCTATGTTATCAGTTGTAATCCAAGGAGTTCCACCAGACACACCAGACGATAAAGTCTAGGCAGAACTAACCACTGAAGAAAAAAATGAAGAAATGCATCCGCATAATAACAAAGATTGGTACACCAAGCTACATGGTTCCAATTCTCACTATAGATCAACCAATAATAGACAACTTTCTGAGAAATAGAGCATTCATCTATAAATGTCGATATCGTGTTGAACCTTCCAGATCACCACCACCGATGTCACTTCGATGTGAGAAGTTTCAGAGTTACGGAGACCATACATCCAGTGAGTGTAAAGATCAACCAATTTGTGGCTACTGCTTTGAACATTCTTTACCTAACCAAGTTACGTACCAATCTTCAGAATCCTCCGAAATGCATCACATGCGAAGAACAACACCCAACATACTCATTTAAATGTAAAGGCAAACAGAAACCAAATGCAGAAAACATGCCTGTAGTGCCACTTCGTATACTAGAGCCAAACAAAACACAAATCAACGCATCAGAATTTCCGATACCTACTACAGAACAAACAATACAATTCTTTACTATCACTTTGCAGAATCTCTACCGTTTCAACAAAGAAACCATCCTATACAAGATCCAACATGCAACAAAACAAAATTTCGAAGTCAAACCACAAGGAACATTTTCAGTCATCATGTCTTCTTCTCATTTTCTCCTTTCACCTAAATAACTTTGAGGCACCATTCATCATCAATCAAAACACCCACTCACCTAACATGTTCATCAATGCACTGTACCCATAAATGTTACAAGTAGGGCTCATCCGTCTCCATTTCTATCTAGAGAAGCCGCTAGATGAGAAGAACAATCAATCATTCGTGCAATATTATTCAAAATGTAATGACGTGTAAACTTTAAACTTTATTTTGTATGGGCCATTCTAGTAGCTTTGAACTTGGCCCATTACGTTCTAGTTAAAAATCCATAATCACAAACATCCATGCCTCAGCCTGGATTCGAACCCGGGACCTTCGAGTCGCTGGCTGAGCTCGCTAACCCACACGGCTACCAGATCGGCTGTGTTATTATGTTTACCGTACTTCATACCCATTTCATAATCATCCGATCCAATAAATATGGTTATAAGCATCAGCTTATGACTCCTGATGAGAAAATTTAAGAAAATAAAGGATCAATAAAGAGTTAAATAAAAACCCTTAGAAAATCTTACCTGCTCCTTCTTATCACATAATCCTTAACTCCCACTTCCCTAAAGCGAAGGCGTAACGATTAGGAGGGGCTAGTCACATTGGTGACTGTCAACACGCAAAAAACAAAAAAAAAGCCCGAGTGCCGAAGAAAACGTGTATCCCTCTGAATGGGTGTGAGTTTTTAAATAATTTGCTCGAATAGAACTACCTTACCAAGAACTAATTTGGTTTTCAATTGATGAACCTCTTGGAGGAGACTCCTGCTACTAGTAGAATCTAAAAAAAAACTAATGTTTTACATTTACATTCATTAAAGCTTAGTTTATCTGCTACAGGCTCTACATTATAATCACCCCGGAGTCCCAAGAACTGGAAATCACATTCGAAAAAAAGTGAAAAATAAACTTTAATAAATTATTCACTAATTTGTATTTTACCTAGAGATGTCTAAACTAAGCTCTTATCCATAGTAGTATTAAAATTGCAAAAAGCAAGATTTTCAGTTCAACTTATAGTTTGAGCTGAAAAAGTTTGTTTTGTTTTTCTGAATACTGCGATGAATAGAATTGTCTTTCCACTTACCTAGTCGTTCAAGTGTGTCCGTATTTTTTGTACATGCTTACACGTGCAAATATGTAATTGATTTTATTTTATTTATTGTCTAATGATTTAAAGACTAAGCCCTATTTAAACGTGACATAGTAACAATCGACATGGTGAACCGATGGTGGTTAGCCTTTGCCTTCCATCGGATGAATTTGACGTAATATGGACGGAACCTACTGTTTAACATGGGCTCCGAACCACTTATATCCCCACAAGGAATCGAACACTGGACTACTTGATAACAAGGCAGCGGGAGTTACCACTCATCCACAGGGGACACTTAATTCATGTACTTTACTGGGAAAGTTAGTACATCCCCCAACCACTACAGCTGGACCCATTAGCCCCGGTTGTTTTATGGACCGTACAAACATGCAACTCGTTGACATTACTAGAAAGATAAATCATACGAGAAAGAAAACCGTTAGCACTGCGACTCTACTATTAATCTCAAAGGCTCCGGACCCTTGAATGCATATCAGACACATAAGCAGACACTTCTATAAAATGCGCTGGAAACACTGGCAACTGGAGCAAGGGCCCCGATTTCTGTGTAACTTTGAGGGGGGCATTCAAATATTTTTTGTTGCCAGATAAGGGTCTAAGAAAGCACATATGATACAAATCCAATTCAGATTTTTTCAAATATTGTATATTCATAAAAAACACATATAATTGTATACATATAGTCATTATAAAGGCTTTTCCAAGTCCAGCTATTACATAATTTAACTATGTTTGTATAACGTTAAAAAAATCACTAAAGCAAATTATGTTCTAACTACCGTAATCAGAACAAAGTTTCTGCTGTTACTAGAAAATAAACTTAGGAAATGACAGAAACTGATTGATGTTAGTCTACCAGGTGCGTAAATATGAAACCGGAATTTATGTACAGAAAAGACACAGTGATTGGATGACAATGCAAAAAACTATTTTATTCGAAGTATTGGCCATCGCTAGCAATACATTTCTGCCATCGTTCCGGTAATGTGTGGATGCCAGACCAAAAAAACTGTACATCTTGTGCTGCAAACCAGTCATCATACCATTTTCGTACATTTTAGTAAGATTTGAAGGGCTGGTCAGCAAGTGCGTCTCCCATGGATGCAAATAAGTGAAAATCGGAAGGCGCCAAGTCTGGTGAGTAAGCCGCATGCGGAAGGATTTCTCAGCCAAACGTCACAATCGTTTCCTTGACCGGTTTTGCTGTGTGGGAGGGTGCATTATCGTGAAGCACAATCACTTTATGTTGTCTTTGGTCATATTCTAGTCGTTTTTCACTCAAAGCTTGATGCAAATCGATCATTTGTTGTCGGTAACCTTGGGTATTAACGGTTTCGCCGGGTTTCAGCAGTTCATAATAGATCACTCCCTTCTGATCCCACCAAACACAAAGCATTGTCTTCCGTCTATAGCGATTTGGTCTTTCAGTCGATGTCGCCGGTTCTCCTGGAGTTACCTATGATCTTTTACGCTTAGGATTCTCGAAATAGATCCACTTTTCATCACCAGTCACAATTCGATGGAGAAATTATTTCCTTTTGCACCTGGCAAGTGGTTTTTCGGTTTTCTTGCTGTCGTTCAGTCAATGAATGTGGAATCCATTTTCCCACCTTCCGAATCTTGCCCATGGCTTTTAAACGTATGGAAACTGCTTCTCATGTC
>JAGDQP010056758.1:0-12873 GCA_022664845.1 Lepisma saccharinum | reverse complement strand
GTAGAGTAAAGAATCTTCTTCCTCTCCTCATTAGAGGAAAGAGGATTAAATTATAAAAATGAATTGATTTTAAAGTAATAGTGAATAAGGTTTACTTCCTTTTCTTATAACTTCGGAAACATTCCCCATTTGAAAAGGACGGATACAAAAATAACACGCAATAAAACAGGTGTTTCAATTGATTAGTATCAGAAACTGACAGCAAAAACGTTATTCTCCATTCAAACATACAAAAGCTACCATTCGATTAAGGTTAGCTCTACTATAATATTATTCAATTTTTCTCGACACATCTCGAAGGGACTTTTCTCCAACGAGACACAGTTCATCACAAAAAAATTTCTATATTGATTTTCTTTTATATATGATTCAAATTTCTACAACTCACACTAAGTTCACATACTTTCTACAATTAGAAGTTACCTAACACAACCTGTCTCATGTCGTGGTAACATTACATTTTATGGTAAATGCTCTGTTTATTTAAATATACCATCAAAGAATACACAACTTTTGAAAAAAAAAGATAGATGGAGAATGTAAACTTGTAGCAACTTCTGCCTACCTTAGTTGTACATTAAAGGTGCGTTAAAATCTCCTAATTTCAAGAAAGGAATTTGAAAGAACATACAGGTCACCTACTTTCAAGAATGGATACTGCGTTTATATTAGATGTTATTCCACCTATGTGAGGATAAGAAAGTCAGTATTTTCTTTTATTGCACAATTGATGGTAGGAAAGTCTAAGTGTTCATGGAAATCAACCGTAAGACTAATTAAGAATTCCTTTTTTTACAACCCTGCTTCCTTTTCTTACACTTTGTTCGAACACTCAATACCAATCTCAAGATTTACTTTCTACAATCATAAGGTAGCTGAGAGTTCGAGGGATATTCTTCCAACTCCAGGGACTTTTCTACAGTAACACAGAGCCCGGCAGCAAAACTTTCTGCATTGGTTTTCATGTAAAGATGTGATGTCAATGATTTTACTAAATACTCAATTGAAACAGACATTTCAAATCGGTTATCCTCATCAAAAGTCATGAGTACTTATTTATATAAGAAACATTCTAACCCATTCAAATTCTGATCTAATACAACACTCTCTACCCTACTTTAAAAATTGTTCGATAGATGGCGTTAGAGTTTCTCGCTTTATCCCATCAACAATTTAAATGATAGAATAATTGTTTTGTTTTTGTTTTTATGCAGCAATGTTCTTAAATATACATTTTCACTTTGGCAAACATAAATTAGACAAACAAGAGATGAATTCATAATCATTGTTAACTTAATAACAAATTCTCATAGCTGCTTTACTGTATTTTATAGCATATAAGAAGAGGTAAAATTTTTCAAATTTTCACCAGGAAGTCAACCTGGGAATAAAAAAATAGGGTGTTGGAAGCATACCAACTGAAAGACTACATTTTTTACCAAAAAAGAAAGGAAGTTCCCCTTATTTATTCGTTTGCTTCTTCCCCATTTTCTGCCCCCTCTTTCTCACATTTGTTCTCAACTTTTGTTGTCTCTATCTTTCCATGACCAAGGATTTCTTTCAAACTTTGCTCGTTGTTTCTAAACCTGTTCGGTCTTTCTGTTTTTATTGAATGTTGTTTCCAACCCTGTTGTTTTAGTTGCTTGGTTTTATTCATTTTTGTTACCAACTCTGCCTTGCTCCTTTGTTTTCATAGATTTGGTTACTAACTCTGTTTGTTTTCTTCCTCCTTTGTTTTTTGATGGATTTGGTTACGAACTCTGTTTGTTTGCTGCCTCCTTTGCTTTTCATGGATTTGTTTACCAACCCTGTTTCGTTCTTCGTTTGTATTTAACGGACCAACCCTGTTTCGTTGTTCATTTGTTTTGACGGACCATCCCTGTTTTCTTTTCTTTTGAAGGTTTTTGTTTCTAACTTTCCCTACCCCCTACGGTCTTGTTCAAATTTGATTCTAGCTGACCTCAAAATTCCAGACAACCCTCCTTTCTATTATGAAATCGGAATTTCCAGCTACCATGTCTTACACAACTGAATTCCAACCAAACTGCCTGACGTCATCATCTTACGTTTCCCTCCTTAATGCAAGACTAAAATAAAGCATTACAAACTCTCATCACGTGAAAACTTCAACAGATAACCTAATATCAACACGTAAACAGATAACGTCATATCAGTACGTCAACAGATAGGTCATATCATCAGGTCAACAGATGTGGCAACCTCGCATGACTCATCTAACAGGTCTGGCAACACCGCGCTGACTTCAATGACCAAACAACTGAACTACGCACGCCTGATGACGTCATGCCCAAAGGATTTTCCTGTCACGATTTTCTCGCCAAAATTAGCCTTAAGCTTCTACGAACACACATGCCAAAGATTTTTCTGTCACTAATTCTGTTTTCCACAAAAAATTCACTCGTAATATTCTACGAACACACACAACAAAGGATTTTCCTGCACCCCAATGGATTTTCCTGTCGCGATCTCCCCAACCCCAATGATTTTCCTGACGCGAGTTTTTCTAACGATCCTGGCCTATAACTACTTGCAGCATATCACGGTTTTAGCCAATTCCACCAAAATCCAAGAATATCATTATCTTCGAGTGTTTGATTGTCAGTGATTGGTGATTGTGCTATGGAGACTTTTTCTCAGGGTTGCAAGATCTATCACATATCACGGTTTCAGTAAATTTCAACGAAATCCAAGAATGTCGTCCTTTTCGACTGTTTTAAAAAAATGGCCTCGTAGTGGCCAAACGATCAGTCATTGATGGTTTTGCTCAGGGAGACTTTTTCTTAGGACGATAAGATCTACAACTTATCAAAGTTTCATGCAATTCCACTGAGATCCAAGAATATCGTTCACTTCAACTGTTTTCAAAAAATGTTGCCTCGTAGTGGCCAAACGGTCAGTGATTGGTAGTTGTTCCCAGGGATACTTTTTCTCAGGATAACAAGATTTTACAACATTTCACGGTTTCAGTCAATTCCACTGAAATCCAAGAATATGGCCCTCTTCTACTGTTTTCAAGCAAGTGGCCTCGTTGTGGCCAAACTGTTAGTGATAGGGGGTTGTGCCCATGCATACTTTTTTCTCAGGACGACAAGATCTACAACATATCAAAATTTCAGGCAATTCCAACGAAATCCAAGAATGTGATCCTCTTCTACGTTTTTCAAAGACGTGGCCTTATAGTGACCAAACGGTCAGTGATAGGTGGTTGTGCCCATGGAGACTTTTTATCAAAATGACAGCATCTACAACATATCAAAGTTTCAAGAAATCATAGCGAAATCTAATTTCGATTAGGTTTGTGCAGGGTCCTATTGTTACCATGAATGGAGGATAAGGTGTAAAAAATTATTTTCTGCATTACGCGCATTCGATGTTGATTTTCGTGAATGAATGAATAAAAGCGGTATAATTTCGTGAGTAATACTCAGATTTCGAGAATAGAAGCAAAATGTCCAAATTTCGCGAGTATTTCGTGAGTTAAAGGTGATATTTTCACAAAGCACTAACAGGCATCTATCTACTCCATGCGATTTAATGAGTGTCAGAATTTTTTGCGAATTCGCGAAATTCTACTGTCTCTAATTATAGCATTTAATGCCAGTGATAGCAAACCAAGTGTGAACAACTTCCAGCACTCCCTTCTTGCTGTTGCTACCACCAAGCAATAGCAAGCAGCAGCTAATAGTCTTATGTGACCTAGGCATACGTAGTAATACTATGATTTCTATTAGTTTCTATTATTATCGGGAGAGTAGGGGCAATAACAGCTATTGTTCAATTAAGAATAATCATCAGTAAATTGTTTTATTCTTGAATAATTTAAACATATTTCGTATTGTAAGTTTTTTACTTTTGAGTCGTTCACTTGCAAAATCTGTTATACGATTTAGCTGTCTTTGCAGTGAACTTCAACGTGTAGCCATTACAATTTTGACAGGTTTTGCTAGGTAGTCTCTCATTGCTTTTTGAGCGATTCTAGAAGGTTTTGCTCATGGCTATCTCCAGATGTTTTTAGAGAACGCTGAAACATTTCAAATTTGATATTTCTAAAGAAATGTCGTTTAACAGGATTTTCAACTGGTCGACTCATTTTATTTCAGTTCCAAAAATACCTTACTAGTAATAATGAAAAGTTTCTTGCAGAGTATGTTGAATTGGTGCTAAAACATAAAAAAGTCACGCGTGGATTAAATTCCAAACAAAAAAATAATAAAAGTGAACATTATCAATATTAATCTACCATTTTAAAAAAATATTACAGAAGACCAGGATTTGAACCCGTGACAAAATTAAATTTTATTACAAACTCCCAAAATAGCACATCCACGTCGGCCGATATGGGCATATTGGATTTTACGACATTGATCGATATCGTTGAACGACAAGGGCCCATATTGGATGCAAACATCTTGGCCAATATCGGTCAACGATATAGATCGACATCGGGTATCGACATCGACATTGTTCAATATTGCATATCGACATCGCTCAATATCGATCACTGACATTGTGAACATAATGTAGTTCTGATTTTTTAAACTATTTTTTTTAAAAGGAATCCCATTTTTTACATAGGATCACCAACATAGACAACCCAACAAGAAATAGTAAAACACGCCAGAAATTATTAAAAAAATACTGTTTATGTAAAGAATACTATTTTTCTGTAGCTAAAGTTACAGCACTTCGCTGTGCTAATGGATTGTTAAATTTGTCGACCACTGTTAGTTTGTAAAATAATGTTATTCTCGATATTCCGTTCATGTTAAAATATGTAGTTCCGCTCAATTGTAATAATTTCACGTCTCTTCCGCTTTTAACTTTATTCTTTTTTTTTATTTATTTTTTTTGCCAAGAACTTAAAGAGTACAATGGCCATGATTACAATGAAACAGCTTCAACTGAAGGAACTTTAACACTTTATTTGTCCTTCCCGTGGAACAGCACGTTATTTCTGCACGTTAAGGTCCTTTTTTCCTACCACCCCCATTCACTACCTACCCCTTAGCCCGCACTTCCTACCGTGCGCTGCTCAGAGCTACATCTGGTGACGTAAAAACGAATTACATTGTATTTTGCATTCCTGAAAACGTAAACCGCGGTTTCGTTTTGCCACTTGAACCGGTTTGGAACGGTTAACCGAAACCGAACCGGTTTGAGGTCCAAACCGAACCGAAACCGGTTAACCGTATTTTAAACTAACCTTAGGATAAGTTTAATGTTTCATTCTAAACGTAGCTTCCCCTGGAATAGCATCCACCCTTCAAGTAATGCCCACCCCGCCCTTCCAGGGTATCTCTCGTACATCCGCCCATGCCGTAAAGTTGTCTTTCAACTGATATTAAGAGTTTTATTTCAATTTCCAAAGCATCATTGAAAGTACCCACACAGTATAAACCCTCAATTATTTCAGTAATATCGAAATAATTTTACAACTGAATAAAGTTATACCGAAAAACATAACATTATAGCCCCATTATAATCTCTGGGTGGACGGCTTATAATAACGCAAACTAAATTTCCATCGATTTCGAATATTGAACTGAAACCGAACAAAACAGTCCTCAAACAGGGCCCAACAGTTCTTAAACCAAACCGAACCATTCTACAAACTGAACCGAACCTTTCCCAAACCGAACCGAACCGGACCGAACCGAACTGGTTTGAAGTCTAAACCGACTGATTCGGTTTAAAATACAAACCGAACCGGTTTTTGGAACACCCCTATTTGGCATATGTACCCCCTTCCAAGCAGAGGCAAGTTCTTCTTTGGTAGAGGCTGAAATATGAAAGCTCTTCCAACTTCCAAGCATGAATGGTCACTATTGTATCAGGTTTCTGTAAAATCCCTCCTCCTCCCCGCCCCCTATTTTCAGGCAAGCCTCAAGGCCTCAATCACAGCGGTCAGAGACCATCCCGACTGTTCCAAAATGTTTTCAGTTTTTCAACTTCTCTCTGTCTTTCCCTCTTGCCCATTTTTCTCCGTCTCTATTGTAGGAAATAACCATTGTAAGACTATGAAAATAACGAAATGCAGATTTTGAACTGGAGAAAAATCGAAGGACTATAAAAGTGGTTTCTGCAAAACTTTCTGTATTAATTATCATTCCTGTTCTTCCCTTATATTGCAAATATCTAAAGGGACCGTAGTTTCGGCATGAAATAGGTCAAGTCTCTTTATATGGTTATGGTTCAAAGCGCGCTACCGACTTCAGTGCGAGCGGTCCCGGGTTCGATTCCCGGTGGGGGCTCAAAAATTTCGGTGTTGACCCAGCATCGTGAGGACAATTGGGGAGCTGCTGTGAATAAAATACAGTGGCGATCACAGTGAGAGCTTCGGCTCTCCTCTTCCAACCCGTCTGGTCAGCGTGGGAGCAGTAGACCAACTCCTCCCTTCGGGGAGAGGCCTCATCCACTAGTGGATTGAATATGGCTGTGATTTATTATATATATATATATATATATATATATATATATATATATATATATATAGGGTGTATCTTTAATGATGAGTCAAACTTCAGAGGATGATGGAGAATGACAAAAGACGTGATTTAAGCGAAGAAGTTGTGATCCGAAAATGCGTCAGTGCTGAGCTATAGCCCGCCGAAAATGGACAAAAATAAATAGAAATAGAGAACGAAGTGTCAGAGAAAGGTCGGGTCAACGTAACGATTGCTGTATGTGCCCTGTAGAGTCGATTCATGCACACATCGATGCGGAACAGTGGCGACGCAAGGGGGGCGCATATGACAGCACTGGTTGGGAGCGGAAACATGGGGTCAAACGTACCGGGATGATGGCAAATGACAGAGTAAGCAATGTGAGAGACGGATCCGTAGTGCGAATTGCAAGAGCCGCACGTTGCGTGGTATGACACTGTCGCGACGCTGGGGCACGTACAATGCTCCACACGACAGCGTTCATACATTGTTTCCTGAAAGCCCTATTGCCGAACCCACAAACAACACGTGTCGTCGTGTTACAACTTACAAGCTGCATTCGACACCTGTCCTTGCGTTGATATCATACGTTACGTACGTTGGTGGCTGCACACAAACAGAGGAAACAACACGAGGCTCTGTCGCTGTACGCCCTGTGTATCATATGACTCGGCGGTAATGTGCGTCATCATTGTGCAGGTGACGTGTTGCCTTCCCGAACCTGCAGACGGCGAGTTACTATTCCTTGGTTAGTCGTTCAGTATCAGTACCTGTGCGTTGTCTGTGCTGATGGTCTGGAGAGGGCGTAGTGCGGGAGTGAAATGGCGTTCACGTTGGAAGAACTTGCAGATATGGTGTTTGTGTACGGGCGAGCGAATGGAAACAGTTTCCTGGCGTTTACGGGAAACGGGAAACTTGCGTTCAGTCAGTCACGACCGCGGCAGGGACGAACAACCAGGACTTCCGACCTTGAAGAAGAGGTTCTTGAGCGTGTGACAGAACACCCGTCGAGCAGCACTAGAGCATTAGTACAAGAAGTGGGGGGTTGATCACACTACTGTGTGGAGAGTACTCCGTGAACAACAACTACACCCCTATCATCCACAGAAAGTGCAAGATCTGTATCCTACAGACTTCGCACTCCGTGTGGTGTTTAGTGAAACGTTAGTGCAGCGCTGTTTGCAAGACCCGCAGTTTCTTGCCGCCATACTCTTCACATATGAGGCCTGTTTCACGCGAGAGGGTGTATTCAATACCCGGAATAGTCATGTGTGGACCAAATCCACATGGTACCATTGTGCATGGATATCAACAGCGATTTGCGGTAAATATCTGGGCAGGCATCGTCGGTGACCAGCTGATAGGACTATATCTCTTACCGCCTCGCTTAACAGCACCAGTGTACGCAGTGTTCCTACGCGAAACACTCCCTGCATTCGTAGAAGATGTACCTCTTAATGTTCGTGCACGTATGTCGTTTCAGCATGACGAGGCCAAGCACACTTTGGCGCAGCTGCGCGTCAGTGCCTTGACGATGCCTTCCGCTTAGCTGGATCGGAAGGGGCGGTCCGATTGCTTGGCCGGCACGCTCCCCTGATCTGAACCCCATTGATTTCTTGTGCGGTTATGTAAAAGCGCCCGTCTACGACACACCTGTCCAGAACGAAGAAACCCTCCTTGCACGCATCCTCGTTGCCTGTGAGATGATTCGCACCAACCCAGGCATCTTCGAGCGGATGAGCCAAAACCTATTACGGCGATGCCATGCCTGCTGCTGTGAATGTAAGTACATTTGCTCATTGTGTTTTCGTCCTACCAGTATCATGCGCAGTCTTGTCTAGCATTAGTATGTATCGTACTACATTACCACACCCACTGTATGATTGTTGTATCTGACCTTCTACCGCACTCCGTTGTCGTGTATGCCGTACGTATTTCGTGCTCCAAGGATCCTGCTTCCTAGGAGCGCTCTGACACTTCGGTGATTTACGGGCTTTGCGATCCCACATTCTTCCACACCCCTGTCAACATCCACACTGTATTCCGCGTTCGTGACGCCGGAAACGAGCCGCTACGTGTCTGCTGGCCTCTTGTCGCACTGGCACGTCGCCATGGCACCTTTCCCAGCGCCCCGCTAGTAATACAGTACATTGCTGTGTTTCTTCGCATGCGCCGCCACTCTTCCGCATCGCTGTGTGCATGAATCGCATCTACAGGGCACATACTGCAATCGTTCCTTTGACCCGACCTTTCTCCGACACTTCGTTCTCTAGTTCTCGCTAGTGTGTCGAGTAGTGATGTTTAAACCGGTCGGAGCCCACCCACCGAAACGGAAGCACCTGGACTCATAATTTGAGATTTTTGGCCATTAATTTGACAGAACTGTCATCTCCTTCCGCATAACGCTTCACCTTTGGGCCTCGAGTTCAACCCGTTGACCCCAGAGAAGCATGGGAATTTTGTGGCCATGAGAAAACAGGAAGTTTGGTTGTGCCGACTGAGAGAGGATGGAGAAGAGAAGTGTGTCTGCCCAGACGTTAATTGTTTTCACATAAGAGATCAAGGCATCTGTTGTGGCTCGTGCCACATATCGTTTTAATTTTCGCAGTGTCAGAGAAGACTCGAGGAGTGAAAACCTTCTCCCTCGAGATAAGAAACAAAATGCGTGATTTTTATACGAACTCTTCCTGAATATTTAAGTAGAAGAAACGGTGAGGTTTCATACGAAATATATTTCATAGTTAGGATAAATATTATAGATACTTACGCATCCTGTAATGGAATTGCTGGCTTGTGTTTTGACATCTGTATAAGAAGAATTTAGTATAATAATACCATCTTTTATGAATAATTTCTACTCCAGAGATGTGATTATTCAGCATAAGTGAGTTTTTGCTTGTTTTCACACCTCTATTTGTATAAATGAATGATTTGAAGTCCTGAGACGATGAAATATACATATTTTACATGTAGAACCGTGCGACTTGAGTCAATATAAACCGAATCACTGCAAGCAGAAATTACGCAATAATACCAATTTTGGAATAATTCGGATACTAGAAGTGCACTTACTGAACACAAAGAAGTGTATAATATGTGATTAATGCATCTGTAAGCAAAAGTTTTCGTAATATTTTACTTTTGAGATGTTTCTTAAGATTTTTAAAGTCGAAATTACTACAATATCGCTATTTGTGAGCTAGTTAGCGTATCGAAAGTGTACAAAGAACTGTAGAAATCTATTTTAAGTTGAAATATTAGATATATATTGTCTCAGAGGACATGCAAAAACTATGTAACAGAATTATACACGCTGCTTTTAAGATATTCTACGTTAATACAGGCTGATTATTCCTTGAATAGCATACGAGACGCATCTGGACCATATTTGAAATCTGATTTTAACCTAATACAAGGTGTTTATTGTTCTTTGCAATGGAAACCTATATAATACGTCTTCTGACGTGTATGTTTAAGTAGAACTTATCCGATTAGCAACTGTTTTGAAGGCTATTTCCTGCTTCACATAGGTATTCATTGGCGTTTTTAGGAGAAAAGACCTCTTTTGAAATAGGAAAAGAATGAATTAAACTTCAAACTATCACTTTGGAGAACTTATTTAACAGATAATGTAACTAGAAATGACTCTTACACTGTATTTTACCCTTGGAAAAGGATTATTTAGTGGTAATCTATAGCACAAACATGATTATATGTGCCTAAAGCCGACTTCTCAGATGAAATTACAACTATTTCGGTGTTTGTTATCAGGAAGGACTTCTTCCAGTCAATATATAGGGAGAAAAGTGACATTTGAAGTAGAAAGAACTTTAATAAAACACGAAAAGGACTAATTGATGTGAAACTTAGAGAATGAAGTTCTCTTATTTATCGGTAAGCACTATGAAAGAGATATTCAAACATGATTTTAAGCAGAAAACTAGTCTTTAAGATACTTTTGAAACCCGAAAATACGAGAATAACGCTATATTAGAGGTTAGTTGTTACAAAACAAGTTCTTGAATATGAAAATGGCGCCACTAAGATGGATGATTACCCGAATTTGACCATGTGCAATACAATTTTGTTAATATACAACATTGAAATAGGTATTTCAACACGAATAGTAGAGAAACAAACCATATCTTCACGAAAAATATGGTACGAAGGACTCATTGTTTCGATTTTCTCGCGTGAGAGACTGTTCAGAATGGAGTGTAGACATTATTTTACTTGTACAGTTTGCATATTCATTGAGAAATCAACTCTGGTAAATCAAAATTGTCCATATTACGCGCTTTATTAATATAAAGAGAGGTCCTAAGAACCACATTTACTCAATACGTAACAAGAAAACCGTCATTGAAACTAGGTTGAACGCATATTTGAAGGTGAAAAGCGTGGATTTATATAATACTGAACAATATATAATGAGAAAACTCACTTTTGAAGTAGCTTGAACATGATTTTTAGATACCATGTACTCTTTCAGTTGTATTTTTAAGAGTATATAACGATTTTGCATGTACATTATGGCAGAAAAGACTGTTTGGTTAAGAAGATAAACAGCATTTGCACTACTTTAAATTAAATGAAAGCTAGAAAGAGCTGATTATAGTCAAAAGACTGTTTGGAATCACATTTACTCATAGTATAGGAAGAAAATGAGGTCTGTTGGACTGCTTGTTGTGTCAATTCAAGTGATTGATATCTTAGAATTACAATGTACTCTCTCCTTATACGACACGGATTGATAAAACTACCTTTCCTGAGACCATGTAGCTGACTTGTATTGAATATATTAATGAATTAAACTGGGGGCATAGCCTTCGTATATAGTGTTTTGTAAGGTAGATAAAGACAAATAGACGGGTATTGAGAAATTATAATTACTTACTTTTATATATTTCCCTGGCAGAATCTTAGGTAGTAGTATAACGAAAGAATATTTAATAAGTTTACGGGACTTGACCGATGAATGTTATCGCCTGATGCAAGGACATCCCTCGCATATGCCAACTTTTGCAGAACCCCGTCAGAAACACACACAAACACACACACACACTAAGAAACTAGCACTGCACACCGGAAGTCCATGCCTTGCTTTCACAGCCTGCAACCATATGTTTACTTGAAACAGGAAGAGTAGGAGACAGGTGGGGGAAAGAGTCTGTGAGAGAATATCACAGCCAGCTGGCATTGCTGAACAAGCAGTGTTGTCATCTTACACTTAACAGTGTTTCCATCTTAAAATAATTTAATAAGTTATTCTTTACCATTTGTATAGTAATTCAACAACGACAACAATAGTTGCCAACTTATACCAAACTTTTAAGTGTTGCCAACCATGGATTATTTTAATAAAATGATATCACCTAGTTTTCTTATTGTCTGATATGTTCGGAACTTAGACTACATTTTCAAAAGCAAAGTATCTTACTAGTATTGTTAGGTTGCATATCTCACAGGATACGAACTGCAAAAGGAGTATCCAAAGCTGAACTTAGTGACTACAAAACTTTTAAAAGTGTTAATACACTCGTCTCGTGCTCCAGTAGGCTCTATGAATAAAATAGCATTTTTGTAGAGTTGTAACAAGAACTAAGCAAACAAATACTAGCATACTAGGTAATGACGTCATTTGAATTTAAATAATCTGATTGGTTGATAAAGTCAATAAATTGCCATAACGATTCGATTGTGACTTAGTCTGCTGCAGCTGAATCAGGAAACAATGGCTCACTGCGAGTGTACATTTGCCGAGGTGGGTGTCGACTGTGTGCTGTCAAGTCTTGAAGAATGGACACCTTGCTTTAGTATAATTTGTGATGAGTGCTTTCACGATATTTCCTTTGACTTTGACCATGAGTGTGTAGACTTAAGCAAGGAAATTATTCTACTTCGCATGGTTGATGTATTAACAACTCCCTTGATTTGTGATCAGATATATCAGAAATTTACTGAATCCCACACTGATTCTATTGATATACTGCATAAATTTCTTACGACCTACAAGAAAATGATGACAGATTCCGAATGCAAGGACAGAATCCGCTTAATCTTATGGGTGAAAGATACATTGCATCCATGGACTTGTACCAACAAAGATCTTCACTCCTTTCAACTTTGAATATATACAAGGACTGGTATTTGTATAGGAAATAAAATAATTGATTTGTACTAACAAGGAACTTTTTATTTGTGCATAAGTAAGATACATGTAGACTCAAACATTTTCCAAGTGATACAAAAGTGTAGTGACTACAAGCTATTGAACAGTGATGCTTTTCCAGACAACTGATACAAACAACGCTGAAATAAGAAAACAACTGGTATAAATTAATGTGTTTAAAGACAACTACTACAAAAACTGATACATAAAGTGAAATCATAGTAAATACTTTTCTTG
>JAGDQP010056757.1:0-12874 GCA_022664845.1 Lepisma saccharinum | reverse complement strand
ACTGTCGCATGGGATTCCTCCTAGATAACACAATGACAAAAGAATCTATTTATTAGTAATTCATTTCCTAATTTTTATTATCATGCTGATTGAAGTGGACGCGTGTTGCATATGTTGAAAAACTTGAGCCAAATTTACCTAAAGGCCTTACATAAAATTATAAATTTAATTCGTCTAGTTAAATTAAAAGTCCATCACTTCAAATTCTTCAGTTCTTTAAAAGAGTTGAAAATTTTGATCTGCCAGTGAAACTTAAGAATGTTCTAAATGTGTATACTCTCTATGAAAAATAGTTTTCAATTCTTTACACCATGATTTACATTCAAAATGTAAACCTCGTCCAGTTCAGTCTTTTGTCGGAGCTTTCATCATGTGTTTACTTCAACATTGTCTATGCCGCAGTAGTCAACAAAATCGTTTTGCAAAATCCAGACTGTACAAAATACAAGTATATCAAACATTGAATGTACTGAAGATTTTAAAGAAAATTAGTAGTACTCTTACGATGGATATTAGAGTAATATTCATTTCAAAAAAATAATAGGTAGGATATCAACTGAAGAAAATTAGGGGAGAGTCGTTCAGAATGGAGCACTTACTGAGAGATCTAAACTTTCTTGCTATGAAACTTACAAATCTTACTGAAATTTCGCGAAAGCCTTTAAGAGTGTCTCCAGATAAATTGACTTAACAAGCCTTTAGTGCCTTCTTCATAGATTGTTCTTAACAAACATGTGCATGAATTTCGTAGCGACTGACTGATTGCATAAAATAATCCTCTGATACTGTTCTATTTTACTAATATAACGAGAGTTATTATGTTCAAACGTAACCATGACATAAAATAATATTTCATAAAAACAAAATGTTATGCAGAATATAGGTCACATAAATCATAATAATAATAATTTTATTAGTCGTTAGACAACTATTTACATTTGTAATAGACTTCGTCATAGAAAAAATACAATAAAATATAGAATTATACAATAAAATTTAAGATTATACAATATGTACGTAGTTTTATAATGGTCCCTTAAATAAGTTTCAAATTCACCTACGCTATATAGGCAACTATTTTTAAGCATATTTTTAATATAGCTGTCAAACTTTTCTGATTCATATCACGAATAAATGACGGTAACAAATTAAAATATTTCACTCCACAGTACCTATAACTATGTTGCGTCTTACTTAGTCTTACATACGGCGTATCCATATTATCTTTCTGTCTTGTATTATAGTCATGTATATCGGTACGTCTTGTAATTTGAGCATAGTTTTCTTTGACATACATTAAACTATGGTATATAAATATCGATGGTACAGTCATGATTTTATATTCACTATATAATTTTTTACAAGATACTCTATCAGATACAACCTTTATACATCTAACCGCTTTCTTTTGCCATTTAAATACATTTAAAGCCCCTTTAGAATTTCCCCAAAATAAGTTACCATATAGTAGATGGGGATGAAAAAAAGCATAATACGCAGAGATCAATAGGTGTTCTCCTATAGATGTCTTTAACTTTCCGAGCATATATAAAACTCTAGCAAGTTTTTTTACACATTTCGTCAGTATGTCTATTCCAATTTAGTTTTGCATCCATATATATTGAATATATATTTAAATTACCAATTATTCTGTAAGTGTTTTGTACCAGTATATTTGTAAAAATGAGTTAATCATTAACTGTACTCGAGTATAATTCAATTATTTGCACAACTAATTATAATTGGCAACAAAATATAACCTTTCATTATCAAACGAGAGAAAGTACCTGATCAGAATAGAAAACACTCTGACGCCAAAGACACAACCAGTTGCTCCCCATCATGTACAATTTTGTGTGTCATGTAAGATAAAGATGCAAATAAACGAGCATAAGTATATACGTCATCAATGAACTAACCTAAAATGTAAACGTCGTGGATCTTCTACGGTACTTGACATTTTGAATATCGCTCTTGAGTGTCCAAGAGAAATTAGTTATCATTCATGCACTCCATTATCTCTGGCAGAATTGTCTTGGTGTAAACACTGCGTTGTCGAAAATTTCTGTCTCGAAAAAGATCTTTTAAATCACATTGCGTTAATAGATGTTGCTCATACGACATGCTTCTTAGAGAAGGTTAGGCTCATATTGGTCCATAGCAGTAGCTAGCGCAGGTTTCGACTACTTTTCTGCCTTTGCCTATGTTTCAGCCTGTGGTATTAGTAAGATCTCACTGTGCCGAACTTGCCGCACTCCGGATGGTGTATTTGGATACTGTACTTCGTGTTTGTATTCACAACTTCCTCGTTTATCTTGGTAAGACAAAAACAACAATCTGATGAGAAATCGTTTCAATTCACGAAATACCTACGCAAAGCTCATATGTCTTTGCCCACTCTGTCAGACGTTTCACATAGGTTGAACATCATATATCGTCGTTCAGGAGGTGAATTGGCGTAACTGCATTCTCACAAAGTTTCAAGACGGCTGTTAAAGGACTTCACGTTTACATTTCATTTAATATCTTCTAAAGTTCATTTACTATGATAGTAAAACTTGAGTTGAAGCTGACTATAAATATGACTTTTTACTTGCTGTACGCAAAAAATCCTTATTTCTGGTATTTCTCCTACTACGCTTTAAAGAAGATACGTTAAGTAAATCGTGTGAAGCTTGGCAATGAATTTAATTTTTCCGGACTACGCAAGCTTTTTGTAAAATGTAAGATATTCATGATTTCTTACTAAACATGAGATACCTGAACACATAGACATTAAATCTTGATATTTTCCTTCCAATTGTTTTGTGTCATTTTGTTAATCGACTCGTTTTCCGCTTGGTTTATGCTCGCCTGCTAGTAGCGTGATGTTTGGAGAACTGCTACTGAGATGGCTTGTTCTATAGAAGACCTTTGTTGTTTTCTAGTACCACGTACTCCACCATACTGGGAGGTGTAAACGTTCTCGTTCATCACGAAGTGCTGGACAGAGAGAACACTAAGGTTCTTACCTTTGGACTTGAAATCTGAAAGGCCCCATGATTCCAAGGAATGAACATTATAACATTTAGAGCTACGAGCCAAATGACCCTCACTCTAACCACTATGAGGCGAATCATGGAGAAGAGCATAATTCCAATAGGGAACTTCTTATTACGGCAGCTGCAGCCAACGGAAATTAAAACCGCATCTTTGATCGTTTTGATGTCGAGCATTTGTAAATATTTGTAAAAGCGTTGGAATTCTCAGAGCATCATCCTTTACTTTATATGTGTCTAGGGTGCTAGGTAAAAAACTCAACATACCCTGACAAATTAAAATAATCAATGGTGTTATTTTTTTTATCGATGTAAAAAATTACGTCTCCACACCAAAACTAGCTGCAGTCACTTAAAATGATATGGTGTAGGTTCAGTTACGCCTGTTTATCTCTATTGATCCTTCTAGTAATGTAACTTACGCCACCAAACTCCAGTGGTATATCTTTAAAATAGGTTTAGATACAGTTACGATATAGAGTTCGTCACAACGAATCCGAAGTTATGAATACCCCAAAACGCCAAATTTTCAGTTATTTTCCTGGTTAATTTATATGACAACTCCATGCGCACATAACAGAAGTTGCTTTGTTAATTGACACACTTACTTGGTATATTTCCACTGTCTGCAATACAGCAGGCTACCATCGCACCGCGACTATTGTTACTGTATTCATTATTTAAATTTCCAATGTTTAAATTAACTATGGAACTCTATGGATTACGTAACGCGAAAGTTTATCTCGGCAGTAACCATCGTTCCCCATTGGATTGTAATCCAGCCAACATCTAACCAGTTTTCACAATGAACATTTACGTTTCGAAGATACCTTCTAATATCGTCATCCGAGCGACGTCTCAATCTTCCCAACGCCCTCTTCTCTTTCAACCTACGAACCACGATGAAACATAAACTCCTTTTTTTCCTTCCGAGCTACACAGTCATCTCAGCTTAGCCGTCGTGATTACATTACTCTTATAATATCGAGTAAATTATACAGTCCATGGAGTTCTTCAATATGCAGTCTCTTTTCTTCTCCTGTAATCTGGTCCCGTTTCGGGTTTTATGTTTTTTCCAAAACGTTATTTGCAAACACTTGCAATTTATATTCAACTATCAGGGTCGTTTTCCAATTATCGAAATCGTAAAGTATTACCGACAGAATAAACGTTCTATAAATTTTCAACTTCGGCTACCTTGATGTTAGTCGCGAGGCTAGGAGTTTCTAAATTGAATAGAAACATGAGCTACCTGATGCTAAGTGACTTTGTATTTCTTCGGTGACTTTTTTATTGTTGTTACATATGATTCTCAGAATTTAAATGTGTTTACTTTCTCCTTGATTTTATTCCTAATTATTATGTCCCTATTTTGTTCATCTTCTGTGTTTCGGCTTGTTCTAATTTATTTCGCTTCTTCTACGTTCAACTGTAGATCTATCTTAGCACAAGCATCAATTAGCGCATCGGTGTTAATTTGAAGTGCAGCTACATCGTCCCCTATTAAATCTACTTCACCCGTTTATACGAACAGTTGGTTCAAGCCAGTCAATGTTAATTCCATTAATCATCTTTTATTTTTTAAATCACGTATTTTAACGCAAATTTAAATAGTAATGGTGATAAGACATTACCTTGATTGAATCCTCTTCCAATCTCGAAACTGTCTGGTATTATTACCTATACCGTCAAAGAGGTCACTGAGACATATCCGCACGAATTCAACAAACTTTTCGCGGAATTCAAAATATTATCAGGATATTGTACAGCTTTCCTGCTTTGATAGAATAATCCTCGCCTGAAGATTTCCATGTTCATTTCTAATCATCTCTAGCCTTGGCTGATTACCTTTTCTTAACAAGTCAACCCTTTTGCATAGATCTCTTATGTTATTTGTTTTGCGGTTTTTCTCGCTCTCCTGAATTTTCCGCGTCAGGTATTGTTTCTGAATTTGGCAAATCTCCGGAATTTGCTTTTAAGTTTCAGAACCTGTTTGTGGCGTTACATTTGGCGTTGTTGTACTGGTTTGCATTTGCTTCGGTTTCATTGCTTAGTAACTGCTGTCTTGATTGTTTCTGTTCCTTATGAAGCTTAATGCATTCTTCATCAAACTAAGGCGTGTTTTCCTGTCGTTTATTCTCACCTACACATCCTTTTGTAGCGCTCTTCACTGTATCAGTTTTGACCCCGCATCTTATGAACACAAATTCCATTATTATTATTATTAATGTAATATTTGTTATTACTTTTAGTCGCCTAAGATTTTGAACTTATACGAGTTTTCTAGTTGGTAATCTGCCTTTACGCTCAGGTTATCTAGTAGTTTTACTTTCAATTTCAGTTGTTTTGATTTTTTTGCTTTACCTGTTCACGGTTCACAGCTTGCTCCTTTCCTTGAAATCACTAACTGATGGTCGGTGTTACCTGCCGCTCCTCCATACCCCCTAACATCCATTATGTTAGTGCGTCCTTGCGTATTTACTAATATTTGATCGATCTGGTTGAATGTTTTACCATGCAGAGAATTCCATCTGTATGTTTTTCTGTTCAAAGTATGTGATCTTTACTATTAGATTTTTTCATATCGCACAAGATATCAGTCTTTCTCCATTGTTGTTGCTTTCTTTATGAAGACTTGATTTGCCTTGTTTTGCGTGGAAATACTCCAACAACAATTTCATGTACAGTACTTTGGTAATCCATAAAATAATCTATCCAGTTAATCGTAAAATGTACACTAGTCAAAAAAATTAGGGGAACTTGCCATAAACAAAGAAAAGGACAGGGAAAGGTACTGGGACAGTGCTGCAAGTGGAAGTTGGTCAGTCTCCCGAAACAAATACAGACAGCAGACCACATGCGCTAAAATGGGTGACGTGAAGCCCCAGAGTCTGGCGATACACGTAGGGTAGGAAATGACTCACGCTAAGGAAAGGTATAATGTCGTATAGTATCGTACAAACGAATATGTAGACAATAGCAATTTATCGCTAGTAAGGTATATAGCTTTCATGAACTGCTAATGCCGCTCCACACCTACTGGACATGGAATTGATGAGGTTATCGATTCGAGTATGGGGTATCCTTTGCGACTCCTACAGCAAGGCAATTTTTAACTGTTAAGTAGTTGGACGTGCCAACGTACCTGCAATAACTACTACCCATAGCATTCCAGATGTGTTCTTTAGAATTGAGGTCTGTCGAGCACCTGAGCTACACCATTTGCTCGATACGTGCCTCCGAAAACATGGCATCTATCGGCTGAGCTCTGTGAAAATGAAAGTTGGAGCAATTGATGCTGCCATAGAGACTGCATGAGGCCTGAGGATCTATACTGCACTGCTGTCAGTCTACGATGCCGAATGACTTGCAGGATGGTACGAAGCCCACTGGCAATGGGGCTCACATCCACCAAACATCTACCGCCATCATATTGTGATCTTTAAGTACAAGAGTAGATTAATTACTGGTTTCATGTTCCCACCAGGTCAGTGCCGTCCATTTTCTGCCACCAGACTGAAGCACGCCTCATCAAAGGACCCCACTGAAATCAACTCGATAGGCCTCCACTCGCAATGAGTCTCACCTCACTTTTTAAGGGCCCTAAGATGATTCGTTTTGAATGGGATATTCACTAACAACCTCGGTGCGTAGAGACTACCTTCATGTAGTCGATTGGGATAGTTCCCGTGGACATCCTGTGCCTTGTTACTGTGAGCAGTGCACATTGGAAGTCTGTCGCCGTTTGGCGTATATTCCGACGTGCAGCTAGCACTAAGTACCGGCCGTCGCGTGCATTCGTGACTCACATAACATTTCCGGTTAGTTGAAACTATCTCATGCGAAAAATAGCACTGGGTGGCATTCGAACTGCTTCTGCAAAGATTTTCTGAGGTTTCCCTGCTTCCAGCTGCTTGCGTATAGTTTTCCACGTGACAGATTCCGGTAAGCCACCATGCTGTTGTGGCATTTCTTCCTATTCAATATTTCCCTACACCGGTATACAAGGACTGTATGTCTGTTATGAGCACACTACTGGGCTTCTTGTACGGCGCTATAGTTTTGTGCCTATTCACGTTTTGTGACACTTGCTCCCCTACGTCGTTCCTCGCTCTATTTTACTCATGATTCAGTGTGGATCCGTTGCGTTTATTATGGGAGAGCTAGTAGCCTCCATTTGCAGCACTGTTTGCCTCGTTTTCGTTTTTTATTTTCCTGGTTCTACATTGCTCCCCTAATTTTTTACTACTTTATCCCTGTCGTTAGCCTCTAGGTCTTCGGTCGGCGCGTGTACATTATTAAAACCGTGTTGCACCATCGAGAGCGTATTGTAATGTCTTTAATCACATGGAGGATACTGTTATTAACGAGAAACCCTTTTCCAAAATAGTTTGACTGAGTTCCTCCATACAACAACACGTATCTACTCTGCCGTATGCGATCCCCACTTTCCCACCGGACCTCTTGTATCGCTAGTATGTCCATCCTGCACTTCTCAGTCTCACGTACTACCGTCTAGAGAGCTTATGTTTTCTATAAATTTCGTACGTTCAATGTTATTATTCTAAGGTCTTTCCTAATCCTTTTCTTGAAACCTCATGTAGCTACCCCCCCCCACACACCTTCCAGATCATCCGAATGATGAACTAGTTCATATACGGAATATTTTACCCCAGGAGAACACATAAAAAATTTATTGATTGTTGATATGGTTTAGTGATTGACAACTCTACGAGCTCACAGTAAAGCCAAACATCAAATGTATCGTCCTCTGTGCAGATCTGAGGCTTGCAGATATCATTTGTCTTCAGACTTAAGGTTGGTAATGGTAAAGCTCCTTATCTTGTAATAAGAATGTGGAACGTCGAAATAACAGCCCTAGCCGACACTAGAAGCAAATGTTGTATTGTTACAGACATTTCTTCAATAAGGCAAAAGAAAGACAAGGTTAATCTCTTTCCATCTATCCATCTTAGTCTCTTCTATGGTTAAGATGGAAGCTGCTCTTTTTAAAATGCTGACAATTTGTAATAAACAGTGTGGAAAGAGCTTAGGAAAGTTGAACAGACACCTCACAATTGGCAACAAGACTGTAGTGCCGATCGAAGTGATCATCGTTAACCACTTTCTGCACGAAAACGTCTTTGGTAACACATTAATGCAACAAATAGATTATCTGAGTTATAATATGAAGAGCAGAACGATTCAGATCAAGTACAAAGGCGACAGTAATATTGAAAAATCATGATGTACCTAAGGTACTAGGAATACAAGCAAAGCTAGAATAAGAAATTAAGTTGAAACCTGAAGTAATGTTAAAATCAGAAGTAAACTCGCTAACAGAAATAAAGTCAAAATTAGAAGTGAAACTAGAACTAGAAGCAAAGTCGAAAGCAGACAGAGAGCCAGAACTAAGCGAAGTGAAATGAGAACAAGAAATAAAGATAGAAAGAAAGGTTGACAATGAAAGATATACAAAGTCTAATAATAATCCCAATAAGTATAAAGATAAGCCATAGAATGGAAAAAACATTTATGCCAACCTCGAACTAGGGAGATGGATAGTGCTTATTTTCTTCAAGAAGAGTACACGCCGCTCCTAAATATATCAAATAAATGGCTAAGCAAATCTTCCTTGTTTTTTTTAGTCGTCAATGCTTGTGTGTTCATGTTCATACCTGAACTTTCTTTTCAATATTTGCAAGTTGTATGGAACATGTTATAGGATGTCAATTCACCCCAGAGATAGCTCTTATTTCATTTTAAATCGCTAGGACGGTTTTACCCTGTAAATGTAAGAACTTTATCATATTCCGGTATTTGAATGGCACTAGGGTATCACTCCCCCTTATTTTGGATATCCTCTACCCTCGTCAGGCAGTCTGTAAGACAAATATAGGTATACTTAAGTTTCGTACACTTGTACAGTATAATGTAGTGTGTAAAACTTTATAATATAACCATTATAGTAAGAGGAAAAACATATTAATGGCACATATTCACTTTAGCAATGAGCGATCCAATTATACTTACCACATGTGTCACCAATTTCATCACTTCCGTCTTTGCAATCTCTATCATGATCGCATTTCCATCTTTCAGGAATGCATTGCCCAGAGTTACAACGAAATTCCGTCTCATTGCAAGTACGTTGTTCTAGGTAATAAAAGCGAGATTTAAAATTTAATTCTTGTCGTCATAATTGTTAAACATCTTATCATTAACTCTTCTATGAGATTAATAACTAGTAATGATGTGGTGCACATGTGCAGAGCTAAACATATCTTGTTATCGTGACCAGTGGCGTACACAGATTTTTTTCTGAGGGAGCTGGCAGGTGGATCGTACATAGTTAGATTCTAGAGGTAGCAGGGGTACACAGTAAAATATTTAGCATATTTTGAACTTTTCACTATATTAAAATTGTATCTATGGGCTATGGTACATCTATAGGTAACATTTAATATTTGTTCTGGAATAATATAGCTTTTAAGCAAACATCAATGTTGATTATAAAAATATTATTTATGAATTCTGTTTTTATTTAACCTCCTTTTTCACAGCATCTAACTAGTCAAAACTGAAAGTTCATTTTAATTATTGAATAGTTTGTGCTGGAATTAAATATTAACAGTACTTCAACATTTGTTAATTACACATCCGTTTAGATTAAGAACTTGGTTTGCTGTTAATCTGTTTTTCTTTTATTATATCGGCGTTGTGAATCGTTGCCTGATTTCATACGAACATCACTACTTCCAGAATTAAAATATTTTCCCCGTAAATTGCTTTCGCTTGAACAACTGAGACGGTATTCCTTATCTCTCATACGTTTATTTTAAAACTCTGACCAATATTGTCAATTATTCTTAATTATAACAGCATTAAAATGTTTTAATGATGAATACCTCTTCGAAATATTGCAATAATGTCTTTCATATCATAGTTAATTCCATTTGTTGTCTTTTGCAGATTATTAAATCCTAATTTCAAGCTATCTGAATGGTCATATATACTTCCTACTGTCATGAAATGGTAGTTTGGAACGTCCAGTTTCCCTGCGGTTGAATAGCTCAAAATATTTACGTCAATATTCGAGCCAACACAACATTACCTATTATTTAGAGGAATTTTATTAATTTCGTACTTTCTTCAGAACAAAACCAAGCTAGCTTCAACAAGTAACAACAGAACTAACATAATGAGCTCATCTATTACTCAACGCTTGAATGCAGTAGTTAAAACCCAGACTACATAAGCAGTAAGCACTGGGCACCTAGCTACAGCCTGCGAAATACTGAAGTCACTCCTGTATATAATTGTTTCACCTTGTTTTACTGTATATATTGTATAGTATTTAGCAAAACACTTCTTGATTTCAGCAATATAGTACAATCAGTGCACTAACTTAATTTATCTACGTTGCAGAAATTTTTCTGTCATTATAAATCGATGGTAAATTATTTACTGAACTGTTTCTAACATTTCTAGGTATTTTTAATAAATTTCATCCTGGCACTTTCTATATTAACGGCACCTCCCTAAGATATGTGGTGAAAATTAGCTATCGTTGCCAGATCGCGGAAATGTTACCACACACTGGAGATTATTACCACGCTTCAAAGGTCAAAATATTTTCTTTTTAGGAAAAATTCTGCCATTAGGTGGCACGTCCTTATGATGACCAAAGAGTGGTCCTTCAGGTAACTGTTACATACTTCATAACATACTGAGAAATTTAAGAAATAAAAGTCGCAGTGCAGGATCGAACTTAGGTCTAGAGGTTTCACTTATGCAGTTCAAGTCGGTTAAACGACGTCAAACTATTGTACCATATCGGGCTGGGAGGGTGGATATATTGTTCCATCAAAAGAGGCGGCCCTCGTGAGTTACAAGTTACATTTACACAGTATTGCGAAAATTATATTTAAATTAATCTTTGGAATAGATGTTCTGTTAGTAACGGATCACGGTCACGCCTCATCACTTCTAGTTAGCAATGATGTGGACTGTACAAGCACAAAGACTCGACTAACAGCTTATTGGTTGTAAACCAATTTTGTAAACTCACGGAATTTTCTTGAATATTCCGACTGCCCGACTGTTATAATAGCAAGGTTCTTGAATGTTCTAGAAAGTGACAGAAATTTCCCGTATGTTCCAGATATAGTCAGAAGGTTCTCTAAATATCCATAAGTTACAGAAAGTACAGCGCCTCGACGGCTGATACATTCTCGACTAATCTGAAATACCATATGTACAAGAGGTATTCGGAAAGTAATGCCTTCAAGCCAACTACTTGACCAATATTACTGGAAACATTCTGAACTGTTTATCATTAGTGCACTGATGTTTAAGCTATAGAGTGTCACTTGTTTCATCTTCCTATCTCTTCTCGTTCCAGAGTAATGGAGCAATCCACGGCATCAAGTGGTGACGTCAGGTTGAAACAGCGGACTGTCATTGAATTTCTGACTGCGGAAGCTTGGGCGCCCAGCAACATTCATCGCCGTATGACTGCTGTTTACGGGGATGCCTGTGTTGACGCCATCACTAGGCGGAGGTGGGCAAGGGCTGTGAAACACCAAAATCCAGCCGCATCAAATTTCCATGATCAGCACCGAAGTGGACGGCCCGCAACGGCCTCTGATGACGATCATCAACATCAGTTGGACGAGTTGATTCGGGGCAGTCGCAGGATCAAGCAACACGAGATCGCAACAACGATCGCCACTTTCATTGGTTCAGTGAACCACATCATTAAGGACCTTCTGCGTTACAAGATGATCGTTGGGTACCACGGCAACTGGCACCTGACATGGAAGAGAATCTGTCAGCAGCTGCAACTGCGATATGAACAGGAAGGTGACGACTTTCTTCGCAGAATTGTTACTGGCGACGAGTCGTGGACATACCATTACGACCCGGAAACGAAGCGTCAGTCGATGGAGTACCATCCCACGTCCTCTACTCCGCCAGAAAAATTCAATGTTGTCCCATCTGCTGGCAAAGTGTTGTTGAATCTGTTTTGGGATTGGGATGGGGTCGTGTATACTGAATTTCTGCCAAACGGTCAGACAATAAACTAAGAACGCTACGTTGACACCCTAAAGGGACTGCAGGCCAGGCAACACGCTAAAGGGGCTGCAGGCCAGTTACAACGCACTCGCAAAGATAAACAGGCAATTCAGCACCACGACAATGCTCGTCCGCACACAAGCCACAAAACTCAGGAAGCACTGCAGCGCCTGAGGTTTACGGACATTCTGACTCATCCTGCCCATAGTCCGGATCTTGCGTCCTGCGACTTTTAGGTCTTCCCCAAACTTAAGGATCACCTTAAGGACCAACGCTAAAGTTGTGACGCGGTTCGGCATGGTGTCGCCATCAGCCACCAGAATTCTTCATCGACGGCATGAAAAACCTTGTTTCACGTTGGCACAAGTGCGTTGCCCGTAATGGGGTCTATGTTGAAATATGATGCCACCAATTGTAGCTGACATTACAAGCTTTCCACTGATACCTGTATCGATGCTATCTGTCAAACACAAATAAAGTTATCACCTTGGAGACATTACTTTCTGAATCACCCTCGTATTTATTTTAAAGATAGTAGATATACGAGTACGTTTGTAACTTTGTTCGGTTTAACTACTTAAATAAAAGTATTTAGAGAGGTATGTAGCACCCTCGTTGGTTGCCACTTGGTACTGCTGTATTTCAACATTTGCAGTTTAACATTTCATTAACCGAAGTGTGAGGTACCATTTGTTATTTACAAAGAACATCGTGTAATGTTAGTATGATGAGAAATAAAGTCATATAAAAAGTTCCCT